>APFE030570972.1:0-22433 GCA_000404065.3 Pinus taeda
CATATTATCCTCCTTGTCAAGCCTCATACCTCTACTCTTCATGTCAAACTTCAAAAAGAGAGGAAGTCAGTTAAAAACATGTTTATCTCTGGGTACGCAGGTTCTCTCTACCTTGCCTGCGTGTACGCACTCCAAACACACTGTACCTGCGTACTTGTACGCTCTGTAAGCCAAAGGATGGGTGCGTACGCCTGTAAAGGTCAAAAGGCGCGAGTTTCATCTTTAAAAAGTTACTTGTGGTCACTTCTAGAGCCTTCTAGAAGAGTGTTTGACGTGTATTGACCGCCTCCAGATGGTTCATGCATCCCTATGATAGAGGAACTTATCCCATCAAGAGAGGAGCTACCCCATCCAAAAGAGGGAGTATCCCATTGATGTTGGAACTGAATAACTTCTTCTAGAATACTATAAATACAGGCCTTGGGCCAAAGGAGGGGAGGTTGAAAGCTGAACATTCTAAAGGGTAAATGCTGCTGGAATTAGGACTTCCATTGTTGACTTGTGAGGAGAGATCACTATTCTTCCTTGTTGCCATAGTGGGAGTGGGTGGGCTTGTCAAAGTAGAGGAAATCTCTTGCTGGACCCTGGGAGGAGCTTGCACAACACCAAGGCTCAGGTTGTAATGGTTCCTTTTTTGTTTTCTTAATACAAATAAGTCCATTCTTCTCAATGATTTGTTGTTAATGAATTATTTCATGTACTCCTTGGTCTATGTGATGAATATACTTTGTTTTATGAAATATTCAGGTGTTATGTAATCGTTTGCTTTGTTAGTGTATGCAGGCTGAAGGTGAAGGAGGAGCTCATCCGGATCAACAAGACTGGACTACTACAACAAGCATTGGACCTAAGGTAAGATCGAGAACATTTGATTTCTTGTAAAATGATGTGTATCTAGAGAAGGATAGCTCTTATTTGGTTTGTTTGTCATTAGAGAGTCTTAGACTCCTAGGAAGGTTAGATTTGTCCGCAAGTATAACTCATTCCGCTTGACAATTGGGATTCAGCCAATCCTGGTTTTGTGTTGTTATCTTATAGATGCAGTCCAAATCATCATCGCTTTCATAGTCGCGCACCGACTTTGTATAGCATGATCCTTCACTAGGGTCTAGAGGTATAACTATGTGTAGTGACTTCTTCTCAAAAATCATCTTGCGCTTCTTCAAATTGATCACCTCCTTCATGTCGGTGGCGTAATCAATTCCTAAGAGTGCAAGGTAGGGATTGTTGTCATCAAAAATCTCTATTACTTAAAAGTTTGCTAGCATGCTTGCTCCCTCAATATCCACAGTGATTCCCTACAACCGTCCCATGGGTATTATTTTCTTTTGGTTCGCCATTCACAGTTGAATAGGAGACCACTGCAGCATAGGCCTCCCCATGTGCTCCCATGTTTGGTTTGACAGAACATTCGCATCTAATCCTAAATCCATAATTAATTGGTCCATCTCATATTCTCCAATCTGTGCAGTTAACCTCATTTCTCTTCCCGTCCTTGTCTTATGCTTTCTAATCTTCTGAACTACACGTAGTTCTCCTGGCACAGTCCCATCACATCTATTAATGAGTTCTTGTAATCCTTTTACAGCCTTACTATAGAGCAGTAACTTCATGCATGTTTCTAGGAACATTGTAAGCATAGATGGGTCCATCTCCTACTCTGGTCTATGTTTGCTTCCTAAAGTGGAGGCATCAGTGAAGCTCTTCTTAGCTTCCATGAAGGTTTCCTGAGCACACTCCAAATAAAGCTCTGCTTCTTTCGCTAGAGCTTCATGAACCCAAGTACTACCTTCTAGTTGTTTTCCTTTGTCACCTCCCATTGTGATTCCACTTTGGAGCACAACGTTCACATTTGTATCTTCCTTGCATGACTCAGACCTCATCGTCTGCAAGTTCTGAGTCGGGGGAGTTGGTAACGCTCCTTTGTCATGTATCCTAGCTATCAGCGTAGGACAATCTTCAGTCTCATGATCAAACATGGTGCAATATAAACATGACGGCTGCGTCGTATTTGTAAAATTGTGGGCAGAATGTCCTAGCCCTCCGCAATTATAGCATATCAACTGACTACGACCTCTTCTAGGTCCTCCTACGCCTTGGCCTCGTCTGCACCCCTGAAATCCGGTTCGTTTCACTCCTGCATTTTTTTCTAAGGGCCACGATTCGGCCTGAACTCTGTAGGTGGGAGTTCTATCCATCATCAACTCATAGCTCCTATAAGTGTGCTCATTGTGTCCCACCAACCTACAAAAGTTACAGAACAATTGCTACGAATTTTCTGTATACTTTTATAACAAATGACAGTTGTCCTTAGATTGTTTTCCACCTATTTGACAAATTGTGCACCATAAGGCAGATGCCACGCTAGGCCCTGCTTGTGCTTCCAACCTTAACAACATCGGTCCTCCTCCCATCAGGTAATTTGCAAACACCGAGCAATGGTCCTTATCATTACCCTGACCCTTGCATTTTACACACGACACCTCTTTGTGCACTTCTGGTCGAGTTGTTCTATCCTATTTCAGACTCTCCATCTCAACTGAACTCCCAAGTTAGGATCCTGCATTGCGGTCTCATGAAGCCTCGTCACGATCTCTAAGGCCTCTACCTAAGTTGTTAACCTTTGTTGTGATAAGATGCTCCTTAGATGTGGTGTTAGTGATGCTACAAACCATTCACAATGTTGTCCATTCGTCAGATTCATATTAGCTTCGCGACTTCAACCTCTGATACAACTCCCAAGGAGTCTCGCCCGGTAGCATTGTGATTTCTTTGAATCCAGTGATCGACTATGCTTTAGAATTTAGCCTGCTAAATTCTTTGTTTAGCGCTGCTTGGATATTTGCAGTTCCTGCATTTGGATTATCATTGGAGTGCTTAATATACCAGGTCAACGCGCAGTCCTGCAGGGCGCTAACCAGTGTCTCTTTCTCTATATTGTCATATGTAACTCCCTGCACTTCCCATACGGCTCTGACCACAAACCAAAATTGGTCTGGATCCCCATTTCCCAATCCTTTGAACACATGCAACTTTATCGTGCTTTCCATATTGACTTGCAGTGGTGGCGGAAGCGGTACGGGTGAAGATGCAGGTGAAGGCAGTGAAGCTAGTGGTGGTGAAGCTGGTGGCAGTGGTATTCGCAGAATTCTTTTCCTTATCATATGGATCACACTTCATAGTGAGACCTTTGTGATTTCTTCCTCGTCCCCTCGCAAAGGTGAAATCAAGGGGTTAGTTTATGGTCCCTTATTTCCTTCGTTCCTATAAGTTTTTCCACTTCGCGTAGCCTGGAACATCAAGGTAATTGCATAACCTTATTTTCACACAATAACATTTTAATCCAAGTATTCAAGGACTTTACATACTTACCTCGCGATCCCTTGAGAAAGAATCGCTCTACCTCGTTGTAGCTAACTGAGGTGTTAACCGTGAATTCAGTAATGAATCCTCCTATAATCCAATCGAGCCAATGATTGATGGAACGTGTGATATTATCTTCTGATGCTTCCAACCTTCAAACTAACTCTGGGGTTCACATAATAGGATTGTCGAGTTCCACCTTCCTTGGCTATCTACTACCTTCGTGATCCACTCATACAACTCAGCAGGAAAATATGCGAAGAAGATTTTGTGGATCTCTGTGTACAGGTAGCAATCTAACCAATCTTCTTTTGTAAATTGTGGGTTCCTACTCTCTAGCGCCATGAACTCGTAAATACTCCTATCCACCCAACCTTTAATTTCCTTCTTAGTTAGATTCCAATGATACGAAATCAGACATTTCTATGCAGATTTTGGTCCCAGAAACAGAACCATTTTTTAGCTTGAGTGGGCATGACCCAAGTTCAGATTTAATTAGCCAAACAAATCCCTACACTACTAGCCCTTTCGGCATCACCCTGCAGTGTGTGGACTGAATTCTCACCTGAACCAGTATGGGGGGATTCTGGAACCAAGTTTCCACACCCTGGAGATGTCTGAGGGGTCAATCTAATCCAACTAATCCTACCTTTGCGCAGGTCACTTCGTGGACTGTCTTGATCTACGAGATCTTCACGATATGTTAGGATCGCCTTTCACGCAGCCCTAACCAAGGGCTAAGATTCTTTCGCACTACTAGGGCAGCGATCTGCACTATTTCCCCAAGTTACACCGCGTATCTTACTTATCTTCTTAAAATTGTTAGTTAAATTCATGTAAACAGATACCTTATCCCACATTTACTTAATCAACACAATCAGATATGTTCACACACGATATAGACAACAAAAATGCAACTTATACCCAATATATTTGATACAGAAAACAAGAAATAAATACACATAATTGATGTAAAACATCTCTTTATTAATGCTTCAACAGTTACAGACTTGACTCACCCTGTGCACTTAGCTGTAGGGGTCCACGCACTTAGCTGCAGACTACTAGGCCTCTGCACACTCAGATGTAGAGCCTTCTCCTACTCTACAACCCAAAGACTCGACTCTACGCTTAGATATTATGTTATCCTTCTATTCCATCATCATTCCTTCTAATTATCTTATGTCCCAACTACTTAGAGCCTCGCTCTATTTATACAATCCCATGGTCCACGGACCATGGGTAGATCTCTAAGGCCGACATTACATTACAAAATTGAGGACAGACAACCCTATGACTCATTTATAACTTCACACTGTGCACCACAAATTTTGAAGTCTTTACATTAGATTTACAACTTTTAACCAAAAACTGGGCTTTAAGCCCCAAAACTTTCCTTGGGGGATCTGCGTCCAACACTAGTCCCACTCATTGGGCTAGAGAGATCGTATTATTATGCAAAGAGGATTTACCTAGACAACAAAATGGTGACTCCGTTGGGGAAGATATAACCTTTCCATCCATTTTTTTGATCTAATCCTTTGATTAGCTTGACCAACCGTCGATTTATCGTCTTCTGTGAGTCATTATAGGTCTACACAATCACTGATTTCTACCTTAGAGTGCTAAATATGGAGTGATTCTTGAAATATATTTTTTCCCATGTTTGTCGCTCAACGCAATTTTTATCAGTGACAATCGCGCTGGAAGCGCTAGTTTTTACCTGTACAGTTGCACTAAAAACCCTACTTTCCATTGTTTTCTTGAGCTGAAAAATTAGCATAGTTTTTGCTATATAAAGTAGTATTGATGTCGCCGAACATTGTGGGTTTTGCTATGAAAAGTAACATTGATGACACAATAAACATGGTTTTTTCTATCTAAAGTAGAGTTGATCCTTAAATGTGAGAATTTTTAAGGTTTCTTCCTTCGAATTCAATGTGTCTTGGCCCCTAAGGTATTTTCCCATCTTGTATGCTTTGATTTTTCAGTGGTTTTGATTGATTGCCTTGATTAATTTGCAAAATTTGTGTCATTGGCTTTGAAGTGAAATTTGATTAAGTTCTAGTGTTTCTAGTCAATTGGTCATCGCTTGCTACTTCTTGGTGTCATTGAGATGTTGGTTTTGCATATTGATTGAGTGTTGTTTTCTATGGAAATCATTGAAAACATCGTTTTGCATTTGTTTTAGCTTGTCTTTCGAAATTTACTTTTCGTTAAAATGCATTAGGTTAGTTGCATTGAAAGGTTATTTTTTGAGATTCATCATTGAAAATAGATCACAATTTTCAGTGATTGAAAGCTAAAAATTGTATTAGGTGCATCAAATCATTCAAAATTAAAAGAAAAGCATAATTCATATAAATGAATCTTAAATTCAAAACCATTTTTCTTTCGAAAAGTTGCATTTTGGATAGTGAAAAATGTAAATAGTTTTTACTTTTGGCATTGCATTTGGAAGGCAAAAGTGAAAGTTAGTGGAAGGCATGCTGTTTGATGCATTATTGATTGTGTTTCTTCCGTTGGTTTGTCTAACTTTTATTGAAGTGGAAAATTTCCTTTTCTTATATAGCTGCATCTTAGGGATTCAGGTGACATTGTTTTGAGCCTTAAAAATGAAATGTGATTGAAGATAAACATTAAAATTTACCTTAGTTAACCTAAGCAGAATTTGGAACTTAACGCAAATATCTAGAGGTCTAGGCTAGAGACGTGTTATGGCATCTTTAAACCTAGTAGCTGTCATTAACTGCCTACATTGTATCCTGAGGGTGAAATCATGTTCCTTTACGAAAGTATATAGAAGGTTATCCAATACTTTTGGGTATATTGGTGGCACTTTAGTATGGCAAGTATATGGGAATGGTTATGCATTAGAAAACACTAACATGGACTTGTGCTCCTCGTACCATCGAGTATATATTGGGATACCCCACTAGGTTGATATCTTTTAGCCACACGTAACCGACTCAGCTGCCTTGTAGACGTAATGCACTGAACACAATATTCAAGGAGATTGGTTGATGTACGTTAAGTCCTTTGCTTTAGCTTAGGTGTATATTGCAGTTGATAGATACTTGGTAAACCATTTTGCCTAGTTTACCCCTCTTTGTTTTTGTTAAAATCAATTAATTGACCCTAGAAAAACATCCTTCCCATGGAAATACTCCTTAGTAGATCTTAGGTTGATGTTGATGGCAACATTTCCTAAGTTTACTAGCCAAGGAGACCCCTCTAATGGGAATCCTAGTCATTTTCCTTCTTTTGGAAATATTGGTGCTCCATATACGGAAACATTGTCCCTTCCTAGATTAACCATTGGTCTCCCAGTTTGGTTGTTTTCCACCTTGGTGATTCTGAGTGTCTAAACTTATTTTCAACTAAGTTCTCCTCCACCTAAAGAACATCAAACCCATGTTGATCCTAAAGTTGACCTCTCGCCTTCTTCACCTATTTCTTTACCCCCTTCTTTCTCTTGACTTGGTGAAAGTCTAGATTCTACTAACTAGGAAGCTAAGAAGAAGAAGAAGAAAAATAATCTAGGGGGAAACCAAGCAACCATTTCTACAGATGCAACTGATGTAGAAAAATCTTCCAACCAGTCCTAGAAACTAAAATTCCCTTGCATGTTATGTAAAGGTGACCACCTTCTTCAGAATTATCCTTGTATTCCTATAGTCTTAGAAGTGTGGTCCATAGGTTCACATCGACCTTTGCCATAATCCTTTGGAGTTCATGTTGGTGATAAACCTTCAACTAGTAATAATAAGTTCCATTGGGAAAAGGGAACAATCAAATTTCCCAATAAGTTGTGTGAAGGTAATCATCCATTCACCTTTGTCCTCTTATGGATGAAGCTTCCAAAGAGTTGGAAAAACTTACTTCTCCCTAGCCTCATCTTCTATCAAAATCTTTGCCTTGATCCTTTGCTAGTTTTTCAAGTGATTGATCGAAATCCATCTTTGGTCAACCCCACTCTCTCTGAAAGTCAGTCTCGTGAACCCATTCTCGACCAACCATTGGTCGAGAAAATGGTAGACTTGGTTCTGCCTTCAGTTAAGCGTACCTTTCTGGTAGAGATTGAACCTCATACTACTCAAGTTCTTATGGTTTCTTTAGTTTTTAATGAACTATATGGAAATCCTCCCATTCTCAAGGTGCATGAGATAAGTTCTCATGTTCCCATAGAGCAAGATGGAAATTCTCACGTTCCTATGACACCCCCTCTAAGTAGTTTAGTCACTTCTTTTGATTAGAGTCGACTGGAATGATATGATCTTCCATCTTATGTGCCTTTCCAGATTACAGTATAGGATTTCCATATGGTCATACTTAGCATAGTAGTAGATGAGGGCACATTTGTGAGCATTATGTCCTCAACTGCTTGGCAAGCTTTAGGTTCTCCTCAGTTGGTCCCCGTCACCCATAATTTGTTAGCTTTTGACAGAGTAACCAGTCAACGTTAGGGTTCCTTCCTAAGTTACCTATTACTTTGGGAGGAAATATTGTCTATATAGATATGATGGTTCTCCAAGCCCCTTTAGATTTTAATCTACTCCTTGGTTGTGACTATATTGATTTCATGGGAGCTCTTGTCTCTTCCCTCTTTCGATTTATGTGTTTCCCCCATGAAGAAATCATTGTGCTAATTGATTAGCTTACATTCATTGGTCCTAAATCAATTTCCACTCAACCATCATCCCTAAATGGTTATTATGTGCAAGAAGTATCACCCTTGCCACAAGTGAATTACGTGGCCACTTGTTCTATGCCCACATCTACTGATGATCTAGTAGGTGATGTAGTACGACATGTACTGGGGGAATTGGAGCCTAATTTTTCCATTGGATCTCTGGACATGTATTTCTTCTAGAGTGTTGTTCTCCCATATGATAAGAACCTCTTGGAAGCCATGCCCTCTTTTGGTTTGTTGTCAAGTGGTTGGAGTAAAGTTCCTTGTCTTGTGTCAAGCTCATTAAAAAATAAAACAAGGTTTATGAGGATTGTTATTTTACTATTTCAACCTCATTAAAAAATGAAATAGGTCTCATGAGCATAGTTCCTTTACTTGTGTCAAGCTTGTTAATAAATGAAACAGATCCCCTTCCAATTCGAGTCTTTGATTAGATCTCGTAAAATACCTGTTGAATCTTTCACTTGATCTCGTAAGTGAACCTTCATTCCATTTACCTGTTAGTAACCAGTAGTCTACTTAGGTGAATGAAATGAAGTTTGAGGGACATGTACCTCCAATTGAGTCATTATGCTGGGGGCATGCAAACTTATCTCAAGCATAGTTTATCTTTGTTTCAAGCTTGTCTAAAAATGAAACCAGATCTAAGCATAGTTTTTATCATGTTTCAAGCTTGTGAAAATGAAACCATTCTCAAGTATATGCAAGCATAGTTTCCCATGTTTCAAGATTGTGTAAAAATGAAACCATTCCCACTTTACATCTCGTGATTGTCGTTTTTATCAGTTGATTTTTTCTGGATGAGCCTTGGTTTTTTCTTTCCAATGTCACCATCTCTTTGGCCAATCATACGCTTTCACTTGGTTATTTTGCCCTTTCTAGAGGAAAATTTGTGATGAGTGGTCTTATTAGTCAGCGTCTTCAACCTTACATGTTTTTGAGCAGTTCCATCATGATCGAATCCACTTGATATCCATTTATACCACTCGTTCCTCCAGGAGGAGTCATCTTTCAACTCTTTTCTGACTCTTGAAATATGAAAAGATTGACAACCACTTGTCGTGTCGAACTCGTAAAAGTAAATAAAATGACGTCTACTCAATATAATTTTAACCATTCTTCAGACTGAGATAGACTATTGTACAAAAAAGGAACACCTTAGTTGAACATGGCTAAGAGGTTCTCTCAAATATATTTTTACCTTTTTCGGATTCAAGAGAAAAATTACGAAAAGGGACATGATGGAGTTTTATTTTTTGTCTCTTTTTCAAAGTCTCTAAATATGAAAGATATATCAAGTTATTCTTCCGCGGGCCTCGTTAAAATTTTTTAAAACAAAAGACTTGTCACCATGATGAGATTGATTTCCTCCTTGCTAGGAATCATAAAACTTACTAGGATGGATTCATTCAAAGAATGAACTTATACGACAATCATATGGTATCCTCTTCAAGACTGTGTAAAAATAAAGAGGTACTCACTGGAAATAGTGGGGAAAAAATGAAAGTGAAATATCCCTTGTATAGGGTTTGGGATATCCTCACTCAGTTAATTGTCCTTTCGGGTTTGGGTGATCCATTTTGCCTCTCATCTAACTATTTTACTTCATCGTCATGACCCATGGTCCTATGTTGAGTAAAATGTTTCCACACTCCGAAGTTGTGTCGCTGATCTATTCAAAAGAAGTCTTATCTACAGTTTGTTACCTATACGTTGTCCAACCTTTTGCTACAGCCTTGATCATGCTTATTCATTTCACTTTATTCCTCATTTCGTATCGATGGTGGGGGAATCATCATGGCACTCCTTCGATGGGTCAACTCATTATCTAGGAATATGACTTAAAAACTCCCTTTCGGTACCTTAGAGCTTGCATGCCTTAATGGAAAGATCTTTGCATCCGACAACAAGGTTTCACTATTGACCTTTGATAGGGTGATTCCACAAGTGTTTGACATCAGATTCATTTTCACATTCATAGATTGTACTGTTGTACCTTAAGGACCATTGTCATCATGGGTGGTTCCTCTCATGCTTGTTAACAATTCACATCATTAACTAGTAATCAGGTGTTTTTCTAGCATCTTCGACTTCGACGCGTTTATTTGGATGTTAGAATTCATACATTGAATGAGTTCAAGATGGAGTGCAAGACCCTGAGTTTTTTCTTATATGACTCAAGCTGTGTGGAGCTATGTATTGTTCATTAATGTACACATGTTTCTTCTATACAAATGACTCTGACCATACCATGGGACTTAATATTAATGATGATCATTCTATATCAGGTGGTTGCATCCATACCTTGGATCTTATATTTACAAATGATCCTTATCATTCGGATGGTCATGCCCATGCCATGAATCTTTTCACATATTCCTCTTTTATCTGGATGGCTACATCCATACCGTGGATTCATATTTTGATATTATATATGTATATGTATATGCGTCCTTGATTTGCAGGCCTCTTGACAATGTTTCTTCTTATCCTTGCAAAAGCTCGTAAATCATCTCAACCATCACTCCCTCTTCTGACTTCATTCTTTAGGGGGAATCTATTACACAGTATTTTGTCACACCTCCTGCTCTTCCCTATGTCATACCCTGAATTCCTCGAAACTTGGCAATCATGCAGTTTAGATGCTCCCTGAAACATTGATGGAAACATTCCTTGAGCCTTCCCTGAAGAAGTGAGCTCTAGAACCCTAATTTTAGGATCAGCATGACTGTGACACTGGATACTAGTGATGATGGAGAGTTTCACTATACTAGCCTCGCACTGCCAGCATGCTTTTTACTTGGAAACTCGAGTTGATCCCTAAAAGGAAATTTTTCCCAAAGAGGACAAGAAGCTACATGGTCTATAGGTTTCCATAACGACGAGATGGAGGTTTTTTAGTGTGGATTTGGTTAAATAATCCCGATATTTCCCTTTGATCTTATCCCTATGAGCTACCTCCTTGAGATGAGGGCCTTCTCCTATATTTGGAGAGATCATAACTCCTTTTCCCTACCTATATATTTATCCTCTCCCATTCCCAAATGGTTGGTCTTTGATTATTTGCACCCTTATATTGAGATAGTGCCTACATGCTACTCATTTAGCTTGGAGAAGGAGTGCTTGGAGAACTTGAGCTTGGACTTGGAAATTCACTCAAGGAGAGCTTATTGACATCAAGGCTTGGTTGTATGCTTCCTCCTTTATTTTATTAATATATACAACTATTGGTTCACTTTCCATAAATGTTTGTATTAATTAATCATTTATCTTAATGCTCCTTGATTTGTTAAGTAGATTACTTTCAATTATGCTTGTTTCATGTGTATTCTCCATCGTGTCTTTGATCTCTTGCACAGGTATCCAAATGATGAGAGAAATAGAGCTAAGCCTGAGGAGAAAGAAATTCGAGATCTTCAAAAAAGGAGTGCATTATAGCATCAGAACAAGGTAGGCCATCTTCCTCTTCTCTCATTTCAATTGTAATTTAGGAAAGTGTCCTTGTAGATTATCATCCCACTCATTGGGCTAGAGGGGTCGTCTCTGCCCTCACAGAGGATTTACCTAGAAAACAACCACCAACCCCTATCCAACACATTTGGAAAACATCTGGTTGCAATGTTTGGGGAAAACATAAGGTTCCCTAGCTTCATGCCACATCTTTATAGAGTTGATAGATATCAACGCACCATTGTGAACTTCCTTTACATTATTCTGATCAAAGTTATCCCACCACTTGCACCTAAAAATAACACATTGGAATGAACAGAAGTTCACTTCAATGATCGCTTGTATCTTTGTGATGTAACCTCACATTACTTGACATATTAGGTTTTGATCATGGTGGATAGCACGACTAGATTGGTCGAACTCGACTTCCACACCACAATATTGTGTAATGAATCCATCATCAACATCCTCTGTGAAAAATGATGTCCATATGCCCACATATATGGGAATAAATGCACCTATAAAGAAGTGAAAAAATCATAGTGTCATGTGTCAAATAACCCAAACATAATTAAAATATAAAATATAGATGTGACAATTCAAAGGTGCATTATGAAGTTAAAAATGTACAGAAAGAGATTTTCACAGAGTTGTTGCACCCAATCCCTATGTTTAGCACCTCCTCCTCATCACACAAGTAACAACCAGGTGCATTGCATTTCTATCTGACTTGATCAACAACCCAACTATTAGGGCATGTCATTAGAATATTTTCTTTTAAATGATCATGATAAGGAACACTTCTACCATTCAACCATATGGATTCTTTCCTATCACTTTCCCATTTCCTCTTTCTTTGTTCATACAATGTGACCCATGGCTATGTCGCTCCCGAATTGTAAAGAATGAATTTGTTGTTGGTTTGAATTTTTGAATTCACTAATGAAATCAAACCAGCATATATAGCACATATGAGATCAAAATATGCATTATGAAGTTCAGTGTCAATAGTTTATGTGTAGAAATTTGACAAATGATAAGTCACTTACTCTTTATCATGTGCCTGTTTCCATTTGTTTGGAGAAGCTCCCCTTCTCTTTTGTCTTCATCCCTTTTGCCATCCCAAAACACTAAACCTAGTGTGTTGTCATTTTTCTTGATCATGTATTCATTGGCATAATAGAAAGAATCATACGATATGTACCCCTCCACCATAGACCCCTTGGGTTTTTCCCTTTATTGAACAAAACTTTTCCATTTATTTTTGTACATCTCTAAGAAGGACATGCAACAACAATAAACCATCCCAAACAATTCAACCTCATCTACTAGGCGAATTAGAAGATGAACCTGCAAGTCCATGAAACTCGTCAATAGTTCCTTCTCAAACATAAAAACAATCTCAGTTATCTCTTGACACCATAGTGGAATGTTAACCATATGAATATTCTTTGATGTGATCCAACATACAAATGCAAATAATTTAGATATGGCACATGTAGGTCTTGGGGGAAGTCATGGTTCACAAACCCATGCATGAGAAGAGGATAATGATAGTGCAAAGTAAACACATAAAAAAATAATTATATTTCATCCCATTGCATAAAAATAATGAAAAAATAATAAAATCATGTTTTTGACATACATACTCTTAGAAGGTTCAAATGGTCATGATATTTCAACCCTAAGAAATGGTCTTCCACATTGAAGCAATGACGTAGTGAAGAACCATAAAAATAAGGCAAACCCACACCAATTATAGCTTCCTTTCCAAAGAAAGATCATATTTCTTTAAAATCCATGGGACATCACCTTCTTCGAATGACCAAGAGGGACTATCCTTTCCTCTATTTTATTGCCTTGGCCAATGTTACTTTTTAGTTTTTGAAGAAATAAGATCTCTCCTAACATCAAAATTGTCATTTTCTTTCGATGATATGTGCCTCCATAAATAAGATAAAACATTTTTAAATATATGCATGGGATCTAGTAAGTGGGAAATCTTAATATGCTCCCAATATGGGAGCTCATAAAAGACAAATTTCTTTTTCATCCCAATGGGAAATTTCTCAAGGTAGGTGTCGAACAATTTTAGATCATCAAACATATGCTCCCCATTTGAATCAAACATTTTTGTAATCCCCTTCTCCTTCTCTCTCTCATATACTCTAAGTCATTCAATCAATGTCATTATTGCATGCCTTTGGGTTCTCTCTGGTTTAACATTGAAATCAGATGTTTCTCTTCTGTAAGGTGTTCTTGTAGGAGGAATGCCCTAGAGCAGGCATACACTGGATTTCATTGGTGGTTGGACCACCTAGCCTTCAGAGAAGGTCCATAACATTTACATCCATGATACCCATTTGTTACAAGACCTGTGAAATTATTGTATACTACAAGACACATTAGTGATCACGAACATTAGAAGAATTGTAGTAAATTAAATTAATATGTGAAACAATATTGTTGTGTATATTAACAAATGAATAAAAATGCGATTTACCAAAGAAAACTCTAAGCCTAAATAATCATGTATGGTGTAAGTACATGTGCTGTAAAATGTAAAAACCCTCTCTATCGCAATGGGTCATAATACATTGTATACATGTATCCCTTCCCATAATTTGTTCAATTCATCTAATAATGGTTGTAAGTAGACATCCATATTCTTCACTTGTCTTCTACGAGGGACTATCAGAGCCAACATAAGATTTTCATTCTTCACAGACAACCATGGGGGGATATTGTTATTGATCACTACTACAGGCCAAACAGAATAGTTGGTATTTTGCAGGGAATATGGGTTGACGCCATCCATGGATATTATGAGTGGTAGACTTTGTAATTCATCCTTGAATTTTTCAGGCCATTTATCCTCTATATGCTTCATGGCTATTAAATCCGTTGAGATTCACATAACTCCCGACTCACTTCTTTGTGAGGGATGCCATCCCTGCAACAAAGATAATTCTTTGCAGCGAAAGAGCCTTTAAATCCTTAGGGTTATAGGCATGTGCCTAAATATATTATGAGGAGGACCATGTGATTTACCCTTTTTTGTATGGTACCTTTCATGCCCACATTTTGGACATATCACTTTGTCTACATATTCTCTTCTATGTAGAATACAAGCATTCAGACATTCATGATATGATATGTACTTAACACCCAACATTTTCAACAACTGCTTTGCCTCTTCACAGCTACAAGGAAAGACATTATCACTCAAAAGAACCTTATATTCGAATAACCTACAATATAAATGTTCAATGTCAATATTTAATGTTCGTAAAATCCACCATTTGTAATGTTGATTGTGTGACAATATTTCTCAAAATATAAGGGATTTGATCATGGTCGATTACCTCAATATTACCCAGAAACATGCATTTGACATGCCAAACTTTTCTTTCAAGTTGTACAGTAAGATCATTGTCCTCAGTTGGGCATAATTTGATTGGACGTTGGGTCCAAAGGGAGGGGTGGTGGATGCATATTGCAGGATTTCAAATAAGGTATCTGTGATATGAGCATCATCCCCTAGCTCATTGTTCTATAATGCATATAACAACATTTCCTCCATGGAAGTTGCATCCCATAAGTAATCATCCATACAAACCTCTATTTGATTGCCTCCATTGACAACTCATGATGAAGAACTATTATTACTATATTCATTCCTAATTAGTGGATCTAGACGTAGTGGGAATTGAATAGGTGGTCGATTCAACCATTCTTTGTATGTTTTATCTCTAAGTTTTGTACTTAATGGAACCTTCTCTCAATTTGACATTGTAGTGGAGTGCTTCAAAATATGCCAGGTGAGTCACTCATCATCACTATAATTCTAATTTCAAAAAATATTATACATTAGTACATCATTGATATTAGTAAGCACAATTCATTTGGTTTGTTTAAATTACATTATACCAAAAAATTATTACCATCGTTGACCCAGGATTGCGGCTGGAAGATGCCATGTTCCAATTGGCAGGGTGAAGTGGTTATCCATTTTCATCTACTAACTTCTTGCCGTATGCTCCTCCTTATAAGAGATTCCAACATTTTTGAAATGGTGGAATATTTTTTGCATCTAAACTCAATTCTGAATCAAGGTCCTACAAATTTGGATACATTTTTTATTGAAATTGACATGGATAAAAAAAATAATAAAAAAAAGAAATCAATTAGATAATTGAAATATAAATAAAATCTTAACTTATTGGAGATGGAAATGGAGAACTTTGCGAAGGAATTTGAACAATATGGATCGAGTTGGAATTTGAATAATTGGCCATTTGATATTATGAGATTTTCTCCCTGCATTTGAGAAAATCCAATAATATATTTTTGTGTACATACCTAAAATTAACTTCAAGAACCATATAACCACAATTTTAATTTCAATATAGTTTTCAAGAATAAGGAAAATTCAAGTGGAAAATGTATATTATGAAGTATTGTAACTCATGTGGATACATCCTAAAAGATAAGTTGATATGAATATGTCATTTTATGTGAACATAAAAAATTAGATAACTTTTAAAGCATATCGGTGCTCTTGTAAACACATTGATGCGTTTAAATCATAAAAACATTGATGCGTTATAAAATTTTAGTGCATTGATAAGTCTTTCCAAGATTTCGAAAATAAAAAGGAAATTCTATCATATAGGTGCTCTTGTAAAACTATATACACCGACGCATTTCACTAATAACCACATCGGTGGTTAAAATCATAACCGCGCCAATTTCTGGGATTTCAAAAAAAAAAAAAAATCTATCATATCGGTGCATTATAAACTTTAGCACACCAATAAGTTATCTTAATTGGTGTGTGTTACTCATAATTTCATTGGTGTGCTTTACTATAAAATGCACCGATGTTTGAAAAAAGTGGAAAAAAATCGCGCATTTGTTTTTTTCTTCAAATTGAAAAACGAGCAGTAATTGATTTTTCGAAATATAATTTCATAAAGTATTTTAAATAGTAATAAGTTATTCACTATTTCATTATTTTTCCCAAATTTCAAGGGAGAGATTGATCCAGGTGGATGTTGATGGCCACCCGCCTATTCCACTTGGACCCCTCACCACTGTTTATTTCAGTTTTTCATCTTCCTTAATTGTAGCACAATTTACTATTTTTGGAAGCTTTTTGGGTCTTGAACTTCCGGAGCGAATTTGATGCCCTAAATGATGATTTTTTGGGAAAACTAGGGAAAACATGGGTCTTTAAATAAATTTTTCCACTCAAAATTTGTTTTCCTCAAATAGATATTTCTAACTAGGTATTGTGCGCATCAAACAGAGATTTTATGCCAAATTTACAACCCCAGGAAGTTGACAAACCAATTTACCCAAAACGGGCCCATAGTTTTAGCGCTTCATCTCCTAGGGTTAGTTTTTTTGGATGTTTATGGTTTTCCATTATTTCTCAATAATAAATAGGTCTTCAAGCCTCATTATAACACAGGTAATAGGCATGTAGCCACCATATCTCTTCTCAGAGATAAGCTACCATCGCCCAAGCTAGTCTTATTTCCATTCTGTTTGTAAGCATATTTCAGTATTTGATATTAATGAAATAAAGTGTTATTTCTTATGCATCTTTGTATTTATGGTTATATATGTAATTTTTTGCATTCCTGTTTAAGTTTGGTTCAGTGGTATCAGAGTGGTCTTCACTTTATCTGTTTTTCTTTGCATTTCCCCAATGGGGTTGGGATATAAGGAGTTATGGCTCGAACTGGTCGAACCTTTGCAAGACTAGCCTCACAAATCCCAACGGCCTCCCATGGTGGAAGAGAAGAAAGATGAGGGGGCATGAGATTCTTTTCAAATCTTTCTCAAAGAAGCCCTCAAGCAATAGAGGAACGTGATGATGGACAAATTTGCCCAGATCCTTTAGTGGCAACCCAAAGATGACACATCTCCTTCCAAAAACTACTCTGGAAGTGCCACACCCTTTAACATACAAGTTAACTTTGAAATCCCCATATTTGAAGGTCAGATAGATTCAAATGCCATAGATAAATGGTTAAATATTCTAGAAGGATATTTTTATGTTCATGATTTTTCTAGCTTGGAAAATATTACTTTTCACTTCTCAAAGCTACCCCCCACGTCAAGGACTGGTGGGAAACCTACTGTGAGAAGAAGGACAAAAGTACACCCTCACTATTTTCAGCTGCACCCACTTAGAATTTGTTTTGGGACACCATCAAGGAGCGATACTACCCTCTCAGGAGCTATTAT
The DNA here is from genome assembly GCA_000404065.3 of Pinus taeda. Taxonomy (NCBI): domain Eukaryota; kingdom Viridiplantae; phylum Streptophyta; class Pinopsida; order Pinales; family Pinaceae; genus Pinus; species Pinus taeda. The sequence continues at coordinate 17,765 of APFE030570972.1, forward strand.
GATAAATAAATAAAGTGGACCACGCTACGGCAAGGAAGAGACCAAGACATGCCGAATTTTACCAATGTTTTTCATACCCTACGCATGAAGTTGGGTATCAATGATTTTGAGCAAAATTTGGTACTCAAGTATTGCAGTTGTCTACACAGGTACATCCAAGATGAGATGAATTTCCTGGACATTTCCTCGCTCGGCACGGCGTACCGATACATTGTCAAAATTGAGCAGAAGTTTAATCATAAAAAGCGAGACTTTGGATCTGTGAAACTGAAGTAAGGGAAAGGCACCCCCAAACCACAGAGCAAAGGGCAAATCCAAGGTATGGCAACCCATGATAACCCTCCAAAGCCACAAGAAAATAGAAACACCACAAAGATAAAGAAGGGCATGAGAAAGTGGTGTGAGTTTGATAAGAGCTCCAGTCACAACATAAGTGAGTGTCGGGCCAAGCAGTCACTGGTGGCCAAGATAAAGGCTTCCGAATTAGACACATTTTCTAACTCTGAGTCAGAATCTAACAAGGGGAATGAAAAAGGGAAGAAGATCCAAAAGCGCAGTGCCACTGTGGCCACTACCAAGATCCAAAAGATTGAGCTTGAAGACCTAGAGGAGGGGGAACACCTATTCCACTCACACATGTGGGTGAAGGGTTCTCTGCTGCAGTTCATTGTCGACAACGGGAGCCAAAAGAACCTCATTTCACCCAAGGTTGTGAAGCAGGTGGGCCTATGGACTACATCAGATCCACAATCATGCACCGTTAGGTGGCTTCACCAAGGATGAGATCTCTACATTAGCCAACATTGTTTCCTTCCCTACAACATCAAACCCTTCACAGGTACGAACTACATCAGATCCACCGTCATGCACCATCAAGTGGCTTCACCAAGGATGAGATATCTACATTAGCCAATAGTGTTTCCTTCCCTATAGCATCAAGCCCTTCACAGATGATGTACTGTGTGATGTTGCTCCTCTTGAAGTTTGTGATTTATTATTAGGACAACCATACTTGTGCAAGTGGCATGCTTTATATGAGTCTAGACCTAACTCTATTATTATTTCATTGGGTAATAAGTTATACAGGATACTGGAGGTAGCCCTGCCTATCGCCATCTCTTTGATCTATGCTAAGAAATGCAGTAAGATAATCTCCCAGATTGGGAATTTTTCTTCTTTCTGAGTCACTCTCAATGTAAGGGGAAGCTCATAGCCACATCCATGGCCCCTAAGAAGGGTTCCTCCATGCAGCAGAAGCAAGTGAATACGGTCATGGAAGAATACATGGACATCTTCTCCTCACCCATAGGGGTGCCCTTGCACTATCAGGTCAAGCATTCGATCGATCTAACTCCTGGATCACATTTACCAAACGGTTGATATATTGTTGCTCCATTATATAAAATGAAGAGATCAAGTAGAAAATCTTGAAGTTGCTACAAAAAGGGCACATCCGACCAAGTTCCTTGCCTTGTGGAAGCCCAATTGTACTTCTACAGAAGAAAGATGGGACCTGGTGGCTCTGTATTGATTATTGGTCACTCAAAAAAATCATTGTCAGGAACAGGTATCCAATCCCATGGATTGATGACCTTCTAGACCAACTCAAAGGAGCCAATTATTTTAGCAAGATCAATCTAAAGTATGGCTATCACAAGGTCCAAATAGAGCCCACATGTGTATGAAAGGCTACCTTCAAATCCAAGGAAGGCCTTTTTGAATGGTTGGTTATGCCCTTCAGGTTGACAAATGCCCCTACTACTTTTATGAGGCTAATGGATGACATCTTGCAGTCCTTCACCAACTCACTTGTGGTTATTTATCTGGATGACGTCCTCATCTTCAACAAAAGTTGGGAAGAACAATTGCAACACATTCAACAGGTCCTTCAAACCCTTCGGTAGCACAAACTATGTGCCAACTTGGAGAAATGAACCTTTGGCTTCAGCTAGGTCCAATATTTGGGTTACATCATAGATGAGCATGACATGCATGTGGATCAGACTAAGATCCAAGTCATTCGGGATTCTCCAACCCCGACCACTCTAATGGAGCTTCGTAGCTTTTTAGGCCTTGCAAATTTTTATCGTAGGTTCATGTTGGGATTCTCCAATATCATTTGGCCTTTGAGTTAGATTACTAAGGGTAGGGTGAAAGAAAATTTTAATTAGTCTGAGTCCCAACAGAAGGCGTTTGTTTATTTGAAGCATCGACTCTACTCTACACCAATACTCACATGCAAGACCTGCAGTAGCCATTTAAAATTGAGACAGATGCCTCAGACTATGCTATTGGTGCAATCCTCACCTAACATGGGCATCTTGTGGCATATCATTGTGAGACACTTTTCGACAAAATTCAGAAGTACCTGACCTATGATAAAGATATGTATTCCATCGTGCAGGCTTGTCGGCAATGGAAGCATTACATTCTGAGGAAGGAGACATTCATCCACACCAATCACCGACCTCTTGTGGCCACAAGACCTCTAGATGGCTGCAACTATATAAAAATGATCTAGAGTTCACCTCCACATACCAGATGCTAGTATATGGAAATCAAGTTCTTCATTTCCACCTCGAGGACACCTTTTTGTTCCTTCAAGCAAGCATGCCAAGATGATTTTGGAGGCTCACTACAATTTGGTCACAGGACACTTTGGTGTGGAGAAAATGGTGGTTGTACTACAAAAGTATTTTTATTGGCCCAAAATTTGACTAGATGTTGGGAAATATAGCAGATCCTGCACTATCTGCCCCATCGCAAAACCAACCATCAAGAAGAAAGGCCTGTACACTCCTCTGTCTACTGCCAACCAGCCATGGGAATCCATCTCCATGGACTATATTTCTAGCCTCCCTTCTACCAAGCATGGTAATGACTATATGTTTTTAGTTGTGGACATACTTTATAAGATGGCTATATTGGTGGCCTAAGAAGAGTATCACAACAAAGGACACTACCACACTCTTCTTTGAACAATTATGGGTACATTTTGGGATCATGCAAACCATTATATCATATTGGGATAGCAGGTTCTTGAGCACATTGTGGTCAAGCCTCTGGTCACTATTAGAAACCAAGCTCACTAAGTCGACTGCCTTCCATCCCCAGACTGATGGCCAGACAGAGATCGTCAATAGGATGATAGTGAACATACTCTACATTTCCAACTCTATGCATCCACGAACTTGGGATGAGAGTATTCTTAATGTGAAACATAGTGATAACAAAGCCCTCCATAGCTTAACTAGTCGCAATCCCTTTCAAGTGGGTCTAGGATTTCAACCATTGTGTATAATTGATGCTTCCATGCTTCATGTTGTTGAGTATGGAGCATGATTTTTTAGATGCCTTTGTTTCAGCCGGATGTATACCCCAGGAAGTTTGTACACCCTTCCATGTGGGGGGGTTTGGGGAGGCCGATCCCCCCCCCCCCGGCTGGGTGGTCTGGGGGGCAGCGGTCCCTCGATGGGGATTCAGGAGCAATGCCCCTGAAGCCAAAAATAGATGTAAAATTTCCTTGTAAAAGTATAGTAATTTCTAGTCAATCTGGGTCGTTCATTAGGTGGATGATCTGACAATAGAACTTATGTTTAGTTTAGGGTTTTTTGCCCTAGAAGGCAACTCCTCTCTTTGTATGAGGGCATTGTATTTGAGGCTGTGTAATAGATGTGTATTCTCTGGGCGAGAAGCAAAGAGGTGAGACTATGAGAGAAAACAGAGGATATTACAGTGGATCTGTTGTAGGTTGTGTCTCTTCATTTTGCTAGATAAGAGAAAGGAAGGACTAGCTATTTGGGGTGCATGTAGCCCAAACTGGGTGAACCACGTATATCTGTGTCTCTCTTGTTTTATGTGTTTCCTGTGTTTATATTTCTGCAATATTTTATGTGTTCCGTTGCTCTATAATATATATAATTTTATAACAACTGGTATCAGAGCCGAAGTTCTATTTGGTTGATAAACTCGCAGGAAAGAAGGGTTCCTCGTTCGAGTGGGAGCAATGGCGGAAGATGGTAAGTTTAGGGTCAATAAATTTAACGGCCAAAACTTCTCGCTATGGAAGATGCAGATGGAAGATTATTTGTATCAGAAAGATCTATACCTACCATTAGGCGGAAAAACAAAGATGTCGATGGGTATGACAGATGAAGAATGGAACCTTCTTGATAGAAAGGCACTTAGAACAGTACAGTTGTGCCTCGCAGCATCGGTCACCTTCAACATTTCGAAGGAAACAATGACAGAGGGTTTCATTAAGGCATTGGAGAAACTATACGAAAAACCATCGGCCTCAAACAAGGTATTTCTTATGAAACGGTTATTTAATATGAATATGTCGGAAGGTGGATCTGTTGCAGACCATTTAAATGATTTTAATACTGTTACAAGTCAGTTATGTTCTGTAGGGGTAAACATTGATGATGAAGTTAGCGCTCTGTTATTCTTATGCTCATTGCCAGAAAGTTGGAATGGTTTAGTAATGGCCATTATTAACTCTGTTTTTGGATCTAGTACTTTAAAGTTTGATGATGTTGTCGGTGCTATCCTTAGTGAGGAAATGTGATACAAAACCTTTGGTGAGACATCGAGTAATGCTTTGAGTGCAGAGTCTAGGGGAAGAAAAATGGAAAGAGGAAAGAGCTCAGGATATCACAGTAAATCA
>APFE030570972.1:22453-42702 GCA_000404065.3 Pinus taeda
CTGATAAGAAATATTTTCATGACTATGTTCAAGGAGATTTTGGACAAGTCCGTTTGGGTGATGATAAACCCTGTAAAATTGTTGGAATGGGTAAGGTTCTTGTAAAACAGAAAAATGGAAACCAATGGCTACTAAAGGAGGCAAGGCATGTTCTAGATCTAAAGAAAAATCGGATTTCAATAGGGCAGTTAGGCAGTGAAGGTTGTGTGACAAATTTCACAGATAAAGCTTGGAAGGTTACCAAAGGCGCCCTGGTAATAGCAAAAGGCAAAAAGGTTGGTACATTGTATTTATGCAATGGTATTTCTAACTCTGTTAATTCTTTAACTTCCAAAGGAGCAGATGCAGCATTATGGCATCATAGGCTTGGACACATGAGTGAAAAGGTGATGAAGATTCTTCACTCAAGGAATTTGTTGCCAGGTTTGAAGAATATTGATTTGGACTTCTGTGAGAATTTCATTTATGGAAAACAGAAGAGAGGCAGATTTCTCAGAGTTGGGAAAGAAAAGAAGAGCGAAAAATTAGATCTTGTGCATACAGATGTATGGGGACCTGCTCAGGTATCATCTCTTGGTGGCTCTCATTATTATGTTACTTTTATTGATGATGCAACTAGAAAAAAATGGATTTATTGTATTAAGAATAAATCTGATGTATTTGATACTTTCAAGAAATGGAAAGCTTTGGTTGAGATTGAGACAGGAAAGAAATTGAAGTGTCTTAGATCAGACAATGGAGGTGAATATTGCAGCAAAGAGTTTCATAGGTACTGTTCAGAGCATGGAATTCGTAGAGAGAAGACAGTTCCAAGAACACCATAAGATGGTGTGTCAGAAAGGATGAACAGAACAATCATGGAGTGTGCAAGGTGCATGAGATTGCATGCAGGATTTCCTTTACATTTTTGGGCAGATGTTGTAGATATTGTTGTTTATCTAATAAACAGAGGGCCTTCAAGTTCCTTGGATGGTGGTGCTCTGAAGGAAGCATGGACAGGTAGAAAGGTAAACTACTCTTTTTTAAATCCATTTGGTTGTGAGGCCTTTGTCCATATTGATAAAGAAAATAGAACAAAGCTTGAGGCAAAGTCAAAGAAATGTACCTTTATTGGACATGGTGTTAATGATTTTGGTTATCGCTTATATGATTACAAAAATCACAAAATCATTAGGAGTAGAGATGTAATATTCAATGAAAGGGTCTTGTATAAGAAGAATTAGTTGCAGGAAAAGAATTAGGGAAAAGAAAACAAGGAATACGGAATTCTTGATGAAATCATTGAAAAAGTAAAGGTGCCTGAAAATAATAATAATCAACAACAACCAACACAATAGCAACAGGCACCCCAAACACCTGAAAGTGCTATTAGAAGATCTACCAGGATAAGTAGACCCCTTGAACAATACTCTCTTTCATTATATTATTTACTGTTAACTAATTTTGGTGAACCCGAATGTTATGAAGAAGCAATGCAGGTTGAAAGTAGGAAGAAGTGGGAGGTAGCCGTGGAAGAAGATATGGACTCCTTAATGCATAACTAGACTTGGGACTTAGTCAGGTTTCTTGCAGGAAAAACTACATTGAAGAATAAATGGGTTTACAGGCTAAAGGAAGAAGATGGAGGAAAACAGAGGTACAAAGCTAGACTTGTGGTGAAGGGGTTTGCACAGAAGAAAGGTATTGATTTTGATGAAATATTTTCTCTTGTTTTTAAAATGACTTCAATCAAAACTATTTTAAGTCTAGTAGCAGTTCAAGATTTGCATCTTGAGCAGTTAGATGTAAAGACAGCCTTTCTCCATGGGGATTTGGAGGAAGAGATATATATGTAGCAACCACAAGGGTATGAAGTGAAAGGGAAGGAGAAATTAGTGTGCAGGTTGAAGAAGAGTTTGTATGGTTAGAAACAAGCTTCAAGGCAGTGGTATCTAAAATTTGACAAGTTTATGTCTGAACAAGGTTATACTAGATGTCACTCTGATCATTGTGTTTATTTGAAAAAGCAAAATGATGGCAGCTATATTATATTGTTATTGTATGCAGATGACATGCTTTTTGCAGGGTCTAACATGTAGGAAATACATGTGCTCAAAAGAAAATTGGCAAATTCATTTGCAATGAAGGATTTGGGTGCTACAAAACAAATCCTTGGTATGAGAATAACTAGAGACAGGAAAAATCGTAAATTAACATTGTCTCAGAATGAGTACATACAAAAGGTTTTGAAAAGATTTAATATGCACAATGCAAAACCAGTCAACACACCTTTTGCTAGCCATTTCAAACTTAGTAAGGAAATGTGCCCAAAGACCTAAGAAGACATGGATTATATGTCTTAATTTCCATATGCATCAGCAATTGGAAGTTTAATGTATGTAATGGTCTACACAAGGCCTAATATTGTACATGCAGTGGGAGTTGTAAGCAGGTGCATGAACAATCTAGGAAAGGAACACTGGATGGCAGTGAAATGGATTCATAGATATTTGAAAGGTACCACAAATCAAGCATTATGCTTTGGTGGTTCAAACATTTCCCTATAGGGATATGTTGATGTAGATATGGCAGGTGACAGAGATAATAGGAGGAGCACTACAGGATATGTATTTATTATTGGTGGAACAGCTGTCAGTTGGGTTTCAAAAATCCAAAGTGTTGTTGCACTTTCAACAACAGAAGCAGAGTATGTTGCTGCTACAGAGGCTAGTAAAGAAATGATTTGGTTACAAAGGTTTATGGGTGAATTGTGTAAGGATAATGATATGGGCACATTATACAGTGATAGCCAAAGTGCCATTCATCTTGCAAAGAACTCAGCATTTCTTTCCAAGACTAAACACATACAATTCAAGTATCATTTCATACGATCAGTGTTGGAAGATGGAGAGTTGAAGCTGGAAAAGATACACACTAGCCAGAATCCTGCAGATATGCTAACAAAAGTTATAACCAGGGAGAAACTGAGAATATGCTCAGTTTCAATTGGTCAAGGATGAAGATGAAGATGAGAAACAACCAGGTCCAAAGAGGAGTCATTGTCCAGCAAATGAAGCAGCGGTGGAGTTGCTACAATCATTCTCCAAGTGGGAGATTGTTAAGTATGGAGCATGATTGTTTAGAGGTATTTATTTCAACCGAATGTATACCCCAGGAATTTTGTACACCCCTCCATGCGGGGGGGTCTGGGGGGGCTGATCCCCCCTGGCTGGGGAGACCGGGGGCCAGCGGTCCCCCAGTGGGGGTTCGGGGGCAGTGCCCCTGAAGCCAAAAATAGATGTAAATTTTCCTTGTAAAAGTATAGTAATTTCTAGTCAATCTAGGCCTTTCATTATGCGGATGATCTGACGGTATAACTTATGTTTAGTTTAGGGTTTTTTGCCCTATAAGGCAACCCCTCTATTTCTATGACGACATTGTATTTGAGGTTGTGTAATATATGTGTATTCTCTGGGCAAGAAGCAAAGATGTGAGACTATGAGAGAAAATAGAGGATATTACAACGGATCTGCTATAGGTTGTGTCTCTTCATTTTGTTGGATAATAGAAAGGAAGGATTGGCTGTTTGGGGTGGACATAGCCCAAACTGGGTGAACCACGTATATTTGTGTCTCTCTTGTTTTATGTGTTTTCTGTGTTTATATTTCTACAGTATTTTATGTGTTCCATTACTCCGTAATATATATAATTTTATAACACATGCAACTACACAGACAGAATCCACACAGGTATTGTCTGAGAATGATAAAGTGACCAAATTTATTGAATGCATCCAACACATTCGCTAGTAGGTTCACGACATCTTGGAGAAGTTAAATTCCAAGGACAAGCAGTGACATGATTAACATCAGGTGCTACAAGTTTCAAGTGGGCAACAAAGTTTGGTTGTAGCAAAAAGAACGTCTTACCGAATCCAATTGGAAGCTCAGACCACTTCGGTATGGTCCTTACAACATTAAAAAGGTTGTGGGAGACAATTATTTTGAGCTCAACATTCCCACATTCCTTGGCCTCCACCCAGCGTTCAATGTGGATCGCCTTCGACCATACTTCCCACCATTACTGGACACATCACACATTGTAAAACAACTCACACCAACAGACTTAAACCCAGACTGCATGGAACAGGCCACAACTGATCGAATTATGCACACAAAAATCAAGAACACCCACCAGCAAAAGATCCAACTATATCAAGTTGTCAAAGCTGGCCAACTCCTGCACCAAGGCAAGTGGCTCACAGGGACCACGTTCAGCAAAAGTTTCCCCATCTTATGGAGGCACTCAATGCAATGGGGACCATTTCTTCCTAAGGGGGTGTTGATCATGGAATCCCCCTCGAAGCATGTTTTGGGGCTGAAAGCCCATGTTTTAACCGAATGATGTTGCAAAGCCCCACGAATTGTGGGCGTGGAAGTATGTTAGAGTCATAGGGTTGTTCGCCCTAGTTTTTAATGTAATGTCAGCCTACCCATGGTCCGTGGACCATGGGATTGTATAAATAGAGCAAGACTCTAAGTGTAAAAGACAATTAGAAAGGGAAGCGTGAGGTAGCAAAATAGAAGCATAGAGCAAGTATCTAAGTGTGTCTTTGGTTCGTAGAGTAGGAGAAGGCTCCGAAGCTAAGTGAGCAGAGGCCTAGTTGTCTGCAGCTAAGTGTGTGTACCCCTGCAGCTAAGTGCATAGAGAAAATTCGAGTCTGTAACTGAAGAATTGAATAATAAAAAGAAGTTTTATCCAAATTCTGTGTATCTGTTCTTGAGTTATTACATCTTTGATATCAATTGCAAATGCACTATTTATTTTACTCTGCGCACTTGTATGAATGATTTATATTTCTAAGTATACTTTACACATGCAAGTAAGCTAATTTAATCAACTAACGGTGGAATACTATTTAGGACTTCGGTAATAACAACGTTCAGCCCCTGAGTAGGGTTGCACGAGGTAGCACCTTAGGCTGTGAGGTGCGAGAAGGGCACATAGAAATGTGCGTGCATGGCTGAACCGCAGACCACTTAAACTCATCAGACATCTCTAGGGTGCGGAAACCTGGTTCTAGCACCCTCCCATACTACTTCAAGTGAGACTTCAGTCCACACTCCGCGGACTATTGCTGAAAGGGCCAGTAGTACCGGTATTTGTTTCGCTAAATCACCTCTGAACATGGGTCAAGCCCTAACAAGCCAACAAATGGTTCTATTGTTGGGACCTAGATCTACATAAGGGATGTCTGATGTCATGTCAATGGAATCTGACCTATTAGTGTTAGTATTTGCATACTTCCATGAGGGATCAAATTTTCTCTTTGCATTTTCATTTTAGGGGTCCCATACTGAAATTTTTACATTATTTCATTAGGTCATGTCAAGTTGATCCACTGATTGTTGTCTTCCCTTCAAAAAATCTAATTTCTTCCTCATAAAGTATACTTGCTGACCCATCTTCAGGTTTTCTTCAGTCATGACTTCATGGTCAAAATGCAATCATGTTTTCATTAGGTCTTAGGGTTTCATTTCCAAGGTCAAAGGCATGATTTAATGGTGTAAATAAAGGGCAACAAGGGGATGATGATGGTAAATAAATCAAGAATGATGGCTAGTAAGTCATAGTCACTATATAATTAATTTTTTTAACTAATGTAATTTTCACCTCAAAAAATGTGTGTTGAGGTGAAAACAGAGTATTTTGAGTTAATTTATATTTTTATGTAATTTTAAGTAATTTTATGTAATAAATGATCCTAACTGCACCAATGCATCTCTCCTTGCTACAAGACAAAGAAACACTGCAAAAATTAGTTCAAATTGAGCATCATCCACCTCAAAAGGAACAAAGAAGAAAAGGCATTAAAAACAAAAATTTGAAAAAGGTCAAGAAACATTAGAAAGTGGGTTTTTCTAATGAAAAAATCAAAATCTACTCCTATATAAGGTGTCACAATTCATTTTCAAGTTAATCATTCTCATTTGGCAAAGAAGGAGTCAAAAGGTGAAGAAAAGAGGAGAAGTTGAGTGAGTTTTGGGCCAAGGAGAAGTGGTGTTGCACTTCTGGAGTTTGGCGCTGCACGTTTCAAGCAATGGAGGTGGCGCTCTACATTCAGGGGGTAGCGCTACATGTACAAGCTGAGCATTACACATAGGGTGTTTCCAGTAGTGTAAAATAACACTGTGTTGCGCGTTCAGGAGGGCACTTTGTGCCTATAGTAGGCGTTGCGTGTTGACCAACAAGGACCAAAAGAGCCTCCAACTTCCTAAAAACATCCAAAATCACCCTATCATTCCTCAAGCAAGTAAGTGTCCTCACTATACCTCATCACTGATTTGCAATTGAAGTGTTTGAAGGTAATTTACATTGGCAAAAGAGAAACCCTAGATTCTTCCTCAATTACACCCTAGAAACCCTAACCCCCATTATTTTTCCCAGCACCTATCACTAAAGCCTCAACCCCTCCCCTATATCACTCCATAACATTTTATACCCCTTCATCCTTCATCCCACAAGTATACTTCAAAAAAGGACCCAATCCCCTCTCCCTCATTTTCATGATTCATACCTTCCCATTCATTTTGTAGCCCACCAAATACCTCACAAGGTAATCTCTCATTCCCTTATTCCTAATCACTCTTGCTCATTCCCTTCATCCCTTTCTAGGAGTGTATGACCTCAAAATTTGCAAACATGGACAGAGAAGACAGAGACTATGAGGAGGAGAAAAACACTGGCAATGACGGTTCAACAAATAGACCTAGGCATTGGAGAAAACCACATAAGGGAGGCAGAATTATCAAGGAAGAGCCATCAAACCTTAGAGAGTTGCAGGCCTCTCATTTGGTTGTCACGTGTTTTATGCATCTAGGGTGCTATGAGTTTTGTGAGTAGGTAGAGAGAGTTCAACACCACCCTGAGCTCACCAAGCTTTTTGTAGCCAATATTTGGGACAACAAGGTGACTCTTGTTGGGGTGACATTTACAGTTTCACCCTCCATTATTGTGGATGCAACTAGGATTCCAAATGTAGGGTATAAGTGGTACAAGACACAAAACCTGGATGAACACTATTATGAGCCTTACATCAAACCCAGGTACAGAAATGAAGCAAAAATGCTCTTTCCTTTCAAGTTCCTGGAAGATAGGTATGCCCCCATGATGAAAATCATCATGAAATATTTCACTTGTGAGGGTAGATTTTCCAGACTGTACACCTATCACATCCGGCTTCTCATGCATTTTACTAGGGTGAGGATGTTAAACCTCCCTTATTTCTTGTTCAGGAATATTGAGAAGATGGCTCACTTTATGTAGAAAAAGCAATACCCTCAACATATGAGTAGTATTTATCATTATTCCCTAATCAAGATGATTGTGCTTCATCATCTTAACCTCCTCAACATCTCCTAGGAGATATTTATTGCTCATGACATCTTCAGGGATCCTCAAATTCCTCCACTAGTGTCCTGAGAATCAGGAGGACCTTCCAGCAGTGCTCAGGTGAAGAAATATGAGAGGGCCAAAGAGACTAGAGCTACTGAGGTGCCCGAGACCTACATGACATACCAGAGGAGCACAAGAAGATTGTTTGCAGCTGATGGGAAAGTGTTTGCTCCAAAGGATGTGGAAGGGACCTTGCCTTCTTCATCAACTCATAGGCAAATTCTTGCTCCACAGGATGTGGAAGGGGCTTTGCCTTCTTCATCAACACAATAGGCATAGGTGCAGTAGCTGCACAAAGGGAAAGAAAAGATGTAAGTGGAAGATCTTGCTGATGTGGAGGAAAGAGACTTTAATTTGACGGAGCATGATGAACCAAAACAACATTATATTCATCATGGCATGGAGACATTGACTTGGAGGCTCAGGATGAAGCAACAATAAAAGATATCATCATACAGGAGAAAGAGGCTCAAATCCAAGCATTGATGGACAATTTAGAGAGAGCCAAGTATGTCATCACATATTTGGAACAAGAGAACAATAAGTTGAGTGATAAGCAGGTCCTCATGGAGTTGGAACTTCTCAAGGTAAAAAGACAAGGTGACAAGGGTAAGTCATCAATGCAAGAGGAAGAGGCACCGGTCACTTTGACTCCAATTGAGAAGGAAATTGAGGGTGATAGAGAGATTTAGCTTGAAAGAGTCAATTTTCACTCAGAGAAGCTATTGAAAAAGGACAATAGGGACAACCAGATCATCAAGCACATGGTCTACCACTATAGGACCCAGAACAAAATTTGCAACATGAGGGTCAAACAGATGAAAGCAAGGCTAAGACGGGCTCTAAAAGGAAAAAAAGAGGAGGATAGACTTAGTTTACTTGTTGAAGCTTCCTTGGCTCATCATGATACTTCATGATGGTGCTGCTCACCAATTTTGGTCAAGTTTAGAGGAGTTTTTGTTTTTTGCAAATTTTGAAAATTCTAAACACAGAAAATCTGGCTCAATGCACAACGCCACTAGCGCTACGCTTTTCTTAGGGGAACCCAATGGACAAATGGCTTGCATTTTTGGATTCATAGCAATGATTACATGCACCCTATGGATTTTATAAGTTTTTGGGGCAGAACTGGTCCACCAAAAATTCAAAAAACACCCTAAAAATGACCTTTCTGCCACTTTCTGGACACACAGAAGAAGTCTTAGGCAAATCAACTTTTGAGGGGTCAAATGAGCTTTAAATGAATAAATTCTAGGTGTTTTGGAAAGTAGACTTGAAGATATTTCCAATGAGCTATCATGAGCTCAATTTGGATGCCAAGAAGTCCTCCAAAAAGGACCTAAAAGTGGCAGTGCATTGGACCCGTTACGCTACGTGTTGGACGAGTGGCACTGTGCGTAGGACAATTTTTGCACAGGATGGCCATTTTTCTGTGTTTTGACTATGTTCATGGATTTTCTCTCATGGAGGATGTTTTAATGATGTAAATGATGACTTGGCTTGTAAATATGATGGATAATTAGTAGTAAAGGGCATATCCATTTTATTAAAAGTCAATTTGAGCACAAATGAATTAGTTTTCTCACTTTTAGAGGCAAGTTGTTAGGATGCCTAAATTTCAGTTTCTTTTCTAGTGTTGGTTAAATTAGCTCCTCATCTTAGGCATTCGACCCCTAAGGATGGGAGGAGGTTGAAACAATGCCTATATCTTCTTCTTCTTTCTCATTGTAAAGGGTTGGACTCAACTGGATGCTTACGTCTTGATTGTACATCATTTTGTAGCAGTTTAGCAAGAGATTAATAAAAATTGCAACTATTTCTTTGGGATCCATGTGGTATGGAGTTTAATTCAGTTTCTTCTCTGTGATCATATGTTAATATTTTTTTGTACTTCATTAATCATTTCATTGCTTCTAAGTGAATGTTTTCAAGTTAATATGCAAATTTCATAACATCACTGCTCTACTTTGGGGAAATATTGACCATTATATGTTTTCTACTGTCTAGGAAGGATCCATGGTAATCACATGCTCTTCCTAGCTTCTCACCAGTCTTAAAACATCTGAGCCATCAATTCCTAGAGTGCTAAACCTTACGCCTACCTTTCCCCATTGAACACCCTACAATTTTGACCTAATTCCCTAGCCCTAACTGTCTGGCTCCTCCTGATCTAAAAAAAACCCTTCAAAATCAAATCAAACCTTGTGCTACTATACCTAGCCTAATATCCTTTTCGTGATCCAGTCATCTTGGCTAAGATCCTTACGGAGAGAGCCCTCTCTCGGCCTAGTAGGGCTAGCTAGTTGGCTAAGCGTGGTTTGTGGTTACCCTGGCATTGCCTTCCTTCAGCCTGAGGTTTAATCCAGGTGATAACACGACCAAGAAAGAAATTGAAGGGTGGTTGGACAGAAATATTCATGAGTTCACGGCGCAGGAAAATAGGAGTCCACAAGTATCGAAGGAACAGTGGTTAGAGTGCTACTTATATACGGAAATCCATGAAATTTTATTTACATCCTTCCCCTCTGAGTTGTATGAGTGGATCGTGAAGCTAGCAGACAGTCAAGGAAGGTGTAGGCTCAACAAAATGATTCTGTGGACTTTAGAATTGGTGCATAGACTAGAAGCATCAAAATATAAGATCCTGCGCACTATGGACCATTGCCTTGATCGAATTATAGAAGGGTTTATCACCGAATTCGTGGTAGACACGTCAGTCAACTACATCAAGGCGAAGTGACGCTTCCTCAAAGGACCGCGAGGTAAGTACATTAAATCCTTGAACACTTGGATTAAAATGCTATTGTGGGAAAATTTGGTCATGTGAATAAATTGATTTTTGGGGCTACACAAAGTGGGAGGATTTATAGAAGCAAAGGTAGCGCAAAGATAGAAACTAGCCCCTTGATTTCACATCGACGAGAAAGCGAGGAAGAGCTTGTGAAAGTTTCACCAAGAAGTGCGATCAGTCTGATAAGGCAGCGAATTCCACCCATACCACCTCCACCTACACCACCATTGGTTTCACCCTCTTCACCCCCATCTCCACCCACACCACCTCCGCCACCACCACAATTCAATATGGCGAGCGCGATAAAATTGTCGGTGTTCAAATGAGTAGGTAACGAAGATCCGGACCAATTTTGGTTCGTGGTGAATGTTGTATGGGAAGCACAAGGAGTCGTGGATGACAATATAAAGAAGGCAACAATGGTAAGTGCATTGCAAGATCGTGCACTGACATGGTACATTAAGCATTCCAACGACAATCCAAATGCAGGGATTGCAGATATCCAAGCTGCGCTAAACAAGGAATTTAGCAGGCTGAAGTTGGAGACACAGTCGATTATTGGGTTTAAGGAAATAATGATGCTTCTAGGCGAGACCCCCTGGGAACTGGATCAGATATTGAAGGGTATGATTTGCAAAGCCAACATGACCTTGACGGATGGGTAGCACCACGCATGGTTTGTAGCATCACTAACGCTACATCTAAGAATGGCGTTGTCATAGCAGAAGCTATCCACCTAGGCCGAAGCTTTGGAGATTGCAATGAGACTACATGAGACCCCAATACAAGATCCTGGCCTGGGAGTCCAACAAAGCCATGCACAACTAGAAAATTTGTGTCTGGAAATGCAGAGTTTGAAACAGGACAGGACAACTCACCCAGAAGCGCATGAGGAGGTATGGTGCATAAAATGCAAGGGCTAGAGGCATGACAAGGACCATTGTCCAATATTTGTGAACTACCTAGCGGGAGGAGGTCCAATGCCATTAAGACCAGAGGCACATGCGAGGCTAAGTGTGGCGCCTGCATTATTGTGCACGATTTGTCAAATAGGAGGGAAGCACGCTACAGATAACTATCACCTATTACAAAAATATACGTAGACATCCCAGCAGTTGTTCTGTAATTTCTATAGGTCAATAGTCCATGATGAATGCACATATAGAAGTTATGAACTGATGATGGATCATACTCCTACCTATAGAGTTCAGACTGAAATGTGAGCCCTCGATCAAAATGCAGGGATGGTGCGCACTAAATTTCAGGAGCACGGACGAGGTCAAGGTGGAATGGGACCAGGAAGGGATCGCGAATAGCTTATTTGTTACAATTGCATAGTGCGAGGGCATTATGCCTGCGATTGTACAAATCCGACAAGAGAATCATGTTTATATTGCACCCAGTTTGATCATGAGACGGAGGATTGCCCTACACTGATAGCAAGGTTGCACGATAAAGGAATACTCCATCCTCTCCCGACTCAGAATCTACAAATGATGAGGTCTATGCTACACGAAGAGGACCTGAATGTAAACATCATGCTCTGAAGCGGTATCACGACAGGTGATGATAAGGGCAAGCAACCCGAAGAGAGTGCTTAGGTTCGTAAAGCTCCAACAAAGGAACTACAGTTCGATTTGGAGCATGCAAAGGAGACATTCATGGAAGCTAAGAAGAGCTTCACGGAGGCCTCCACTTCATGTAGTAAAGACAAAATAGAGCTAGAGATGGACCCATCAATTCTTAATACCTTTCTAGAGACATGCATGAAGCTGCTGCGTGACAGCGAGGTTGTAAAGGGACTGCAGGAACTCATCACTAGGTGCGTTGGGTTAGGAGAACCACACATAGTCCAGAAGCTCGGAAAGCACACAACGCGAACAAGAAGGGAGATGAGATTGACTATGCAAATCAGGGAATATGAAATGGATCAAGTGATTTTGGATTTAGGATTGTATGTGAATGTATTGCCAAAGAATACATGGGAGTGCATGGGCAGGCCCATGTTGCAATGGTCTCCTATTCAATTATGAATGGCGAACCAGTAGAAGATCCTACCAATGGGAATATTGCAAGGAATAACGGTAGATATTGAAGGTGCGAGTGTGCTTGTAGATTTTGAAGTGATAGAGATTGTCAATTACAACAATCCCTATCCCGTGCTACTTGGAATAGATTGGGCCATTGATATGAACGGAGTGATAAATCTAAAGAAGTGAAAAATGATTTTTGAGAAAAATTCATTGCGCATAGTAGTACCTTTAGACTCTATCTACAAGATAACTGCTTGGGAATAGGATTGGGTGAATCCAACTGCGGATGGCAGGATTTCGTGGGAGCGTGAGAGATCCCACACATCATATTCAGACGAGGAAATAAAAAAATGGCAGAACCAGTTATAGGAGGTAACCACGCTCAATTGAAACATGATGGTAAGATCATTGTGTTGTGTGACAACAAAGGTAAGGGATTTGCCTATGCATGATGGGTTGGGCGAAGTGGGTGAATTCATGAACAAATTTGAAAGTGAGGTGCCAAAATAGTAGCGGTTCGATGCTCTGAAATGGGCACTACGCACTACGCCCGCAAGGTGGTGGGGTACACATCAAAGAAGTTTTGAGGAATAGTGTGCCTGCAAGAGGATGATGCTCATATGGTTTGGAAATCCTCAGCTGCAGATGGAAGCCAGGTATGATGGAAGAAACAGCCTGTGCGCCCACCTCTCTAGATGGGTACCAACGTATGGTACACAAACTGCATGAACACACACCGTCCTCACGATAGAAAATAGGAACAACAAGTAGGAGCATGCATGACGAGGGCGTAAACGACGAAGTATGATACGACCAAGCGCGTCGAAGATTATACACAGGGAAGCCTTTGACAAGGTGTGCAAAGTGCTAAACATAGTCCACCATGTGAGATGCATTGACTAGGTGTTACACTGAAATTTGTCACCATGACTATCTGCAGTTAGTATGGCTCCATCAACAATCATATTATCCTCCTTGTCAAACCTTATACCTCTTCTCTCCATGTCAAACTTCAAGAAAGAGAGAAATTCATTAAAAAACATGTTTATCTTTGGGTACGCAAGTTCTCTCTACCTTGCCTGCGTGTACGCATCCCAAGCTCATTGTACCTGTGTACTTGTACGCTCTGTAAGTCAAGGGATGGGTGCGTACTCCTGTAAAGGTCAAAAGGCGCCAGTTTCATCTTAAAAAAGTTACTTGTGGTCACTTCTAGAGCATTCTAGAAGAGTGTTTGACGTGTATTGAGGGCCTCCAGATGGTTCATGCATCCCTATGATAGAGGAACTTATCCCATCAAGAGAGGAGCTACCCCATCCAAAAGAGGGAGTATCCCATTGATGTTGACCTGAATAACTTCCTCTAGAACACTATAAATATAGGCATTGGGCCAAAGGAGGGGAGGTTGAAAGCTGAACATTCCAAAGGGTAGATGCTGCTGGAATTAGGACTTCCTTGTAAAAGCTTGTGAGGAGAGATTACCATCCTTTCTTGTTTCATTTGGAAGTGGGTGAGCTTGTCAAAGTAGAGGAAAACTCTTGCTGGACCCTGGGAGGAACTTGCACAACACCAAGGCTCAGGTTGTAATGGTTTCTTTTTTGTTTCCTTAATACAAATAAGTCCATTCTTCTCAATGATTTGTTGTTAATGAATTGTTTCATATACTCCTTGGTCTATATGTTGAATATGCTTTGTTTTATGGAATATTCAGGTGTTATGTAATCGTTTGATTGTTAGTGTATGCAGGTTTCAAAGTGAAGGAGGAGCTCATCTGGATCGACGAGGCTGGACTGCTACAACAAGCGTTGGACTTGAGGTAGGATCGAAAAACACTTGGTTTCTCATAGAATAATGTATGTTTAGAAAAAGATTGCTCTTAATTGTCTTGTTTGTCACTAGAGAGTCTTAGACTCCTAGGGAGGTTAGTTTTGTCAGCAAAAATAACTCTTTCCGCATGACAAATTGGCGACTCCGCTGGGGAATCCATTGATGTGATTGATTTTTCCTTTGAGTGTTACTTTGATCTGAAAAGAGTCTTTTTTCTTTTGTTTTTTTATTGCTTGACTGTGTTTTTGGGTGGGTTAGCTTAGAGTCGAGTTAGAATTTAGTTTTTCTTGATGTGATGCTTTGTTTGAGACGAATTAGAGTATGCGATAGGCATTTAAGGCGAAATATATGGGCTAGATTCTTGAAAATCTGTTGCCAAGCGAGCATTAATGGATTGAATGTGGGGAGAATGGTCGAATTCAAATTCATAAATTACAAAGGGGTGTCCAACAAACAACACTTGGAAGTTTGAGAACTGAGTTGTTGCGTGCCCAAACACTCATGAACCTAGACTTGTTTGATATTTTGAAGGCAAAGTCATTGTTTGAGCACTTACCTGAGTCGTTGAGAGAATTGTGGAATAGCACTATGGCAGAATTTGAGGAAGCCATGGATACCAGAGCAATGACTGTTGAGGAAGCGACATAGGTCATTACGGAGTAGAAGTCCTAGAAAGTGCCGAGATAGTTGTAGAAATGCCTAAATCACCGCGTACAACAAGACCCAAGAAAGACGAGCAGGCTATGGTATCAGTACGCATGTCCCCTAGGAATCCGTTAAGGACTAGGCTTACCATGGAAGAAAAGGGCAAGGCGATCAATTTGGAGGTTGATGAGGAGGAAGAATTTGAAGAAACCTGGTAGAGGAGGAGGAGGATGTAGAAATGGAGGTGGAAACCCAGGGTGCGGACCCTTTGACTAGGCTGCTCGCATATGTTCCTTCGCAGAAGGGAAAAGCAAGGGTGCCCAAAGACATAGGTGAGAGCAAAAGCTCTCTATAGACTCTGCTGCTCCCTGACGACATCATTTTTTAAGGAGCGCACTTGGGGTGAGTTCTTGTACTAAAATTTGAAGACTGGGAACTCACAAACCACTTGAAGTTCCCAGATTTGGTAACCACATAGTTGATATGCTAGAAGAAGATGCGCCGACGGGATTTATAGAGTTGGAACTGCATAAGTGGCTAAGAGGTGTATAAAAGGAAAGACTGTTAAACCTTCTCTAGGTGCTGCATTCGCGCCCTAGTGACTATTTTTTTCATCAGACAGTTGCTCTGCCTGGTGCATGGTGGGTGCTTGTGGCTGGATGAGCCCATCCCCATCATGAACCACTTAATTCACAGAATTACTCGAGTCCCTTGCAAAGTGGAGGAACCAGTGAACGTCTTGGAGGGTAAAAGTGATGATTTGGCCATCGCAGAGGCCATGAAGAAGAACTTCAGGCTGGAGAAGAATAAGAGATGATACATGATTTCCTACACCAACAACACTATGGTCAAAGTCACGATGCAAATATTGGCCAGAACGGTTATGCGGAAGTGTCATGCGGATGAGGTGCCTGTGCCGATGGTTGCACTTGTCAGGCAATGTGCAAAAGGTGTCCAGTTTAACCGAGCAGACTACTTGTGCAGAGAGTTCCTTGAGAACAGCTGCAAGGTAGAGGAGCAATGGAAGACTCTTCAGTATGCATGGTTTCTATTGTCCATCATGCTGGTGGCATGGGAATTGCTCGAGGACATCCAGTTCCTGACGATTGCACAAGACTTTCTGGAGGTAGCAAAGTATGCTTCCCTATGGGAAACTAGAGATGCGCAGAGAATCAGGGATAGTAGGATATTCTGGGTGCTCATGGAGATGAACATCAGAATGGGGATTAATGACAAGCCACAGTTATCACCCATGGTCTATAACAGTCTACAAAGCTTCACGGAGTCATAGACGATGTCATATTCGTCATATTCGTCATATTCGTCGTCCTTGATTCGTCGTCATATTCGTCGTCCTTGATTCGTGGCTGCCGGAGTGGTGTGCTCTAGCCAGCTCCATGGTGGAAATGGAGAAGTCTGTTGTGCATAGGAAAAAGGATGAGGCGATATTGCAGATGGGACAGTTGGTAGAGAAGCGTAGGAACAAAGTGGCAACAGCGAAGGCCCAAGCAGCATGAGATGCTGCGAACGAGGCAGAAGAACAACAAAAGGCAACTGAGAAAGAGAGCGAGGGAGACAAGTCGCCTTCACCCAAACATGAAATAGATATAGAGCAAGAAGGCGCGAACCCACAGATGTCATCCACACAGCTAAAACGACAATGCCTAAGGGTGCAGGTAGGGTTGCGAAAGAAGTCAAAGGCTTCCAAGACTTCTTTCAACCCAATCACCCTCATTAAGGGGGAATCACATGACATTGCGGAGACGGTGAGGGACGCCACTGTAGAGACCCTCCAACAGTTTGCGGAGGAACACTAGATGGTGTTAGGGGCTCTTCGAGCACAGATACAGGAGTTCGAGGTGCGCGCTCCACAAGCTAGCACTATGTCAACCAACCTCATAATAGGCACGTCTGCGACTGAGGAAATGTTGTGCACATGAATGAACAAAATATAGTGCTGCCAGAGGGAGCATTCGTTACAGAAAATGAGGTCGAGAGGCCTATGGTCAGCAGGTTGAAAAGAATCAGGCTAATACGGTTGCACTCCCTCAGGAGACACTCTAGGTTTTGCAGGACAGAGTTATAGCAGAACTGCGAGCCAGGGAGGGTCATGCGCTCCAAGTCCTTAGCGAGTAGCACATTAATATTGAACAATTGAGCCTGAAGCATGATGAGGTAGTGGTGCAGAATAGACAATTTGTACAGGTGGTCGAGGAAGGTTGCTAGATGGTCTTGGAGATGGCCATCCAAGTAGAATAACCAGTGGAGGCATGCGTTCGGAAGCTAGCAACAAGAATGTGCAAGGTAAAGGAGGAGATGGCCAGGGTTCAACTCGAATTGAACCTCCAGATAGTCGAACTGCAGTTGAAGGCATAGTCTTCAATTCCACTAGAGGTTAAGGATCAACGCGCCAACACGATTACAATAGTAATATCGAAGGTCAACAGTGCAGTGAAACACTGCACAAATTTGTTCAAGGAGCCGTTCGAGGTTCTCACTACTCTATAGGAGGACCCGAACATATAACACCTAGAATTAGAGGCGCTTAAGCTACAACAGAAGTACGACGAAGTAAAAGGGACCCCGTAGACAGTTGCCTTACACAGAGGCTTGCGTAGATGCAACAGGCGAAAGTGCTCAAGGACCAGGTGGATGTTGCTCGACATAAGGAAACAATTTTGAAGGCGTGCTTATAGTCGTGCATTGATGAGGTGTATATCATTATAGCCTCTATTGAAGAAAAGCTCGTGTAGATGCAAGAAACACAAGAACAGGCTCAGGGAGACAGTTTGGCTACAACGGTCTCAGAACAGCACATCCAGGAAGTGGAGTAGGCAATCGCTCAGTGGGTTGTTGATCTTGCAGTGATCCAAGTAGAGTTGGGAGGTATTCACGTAAAGATCTCCGCACCAAAAGAGTGACTCGAGGGTGAGCCGCGATGTTTTTGTTAGGGGCATGTTGGGTGCGAGATCCCCTGAGAGAAGTTTTGGGCCTTAGAGCCCAGATTTGGGTCAAAAGTTGTAACCCTAATGTAAAGACTCTGCATTTTGTGGGCACAAAGTGCGTAGTTTGTAAAGGAGTCATAGGGTTGTCCGCCCTCAATTTTGTAATGTAATGTCGGTTGTAGATATCTACCCATGGTCCATGGACCATGGGATTGTATAAATAGAGTAAGGCTCCAAGTAGATCAATATAACATGGAGTAATAATGATAAGGATGAAGAGTTGAATCATATCTAAAGTGTAAAGTTTAGTTTTGGGTTGTAGAGTAGGAGAAGGCTCTGTAGCTGAGTGTGCAAAGGCCTAGTAGTCCGCATCTGAGTGCACGGACCCCTCGAGCTAAGTGCTCAGGGCGAGTTGAGTCTATAATAGTTGGAGCATTAATAAAATAGGTGTTGCATGTGAAATCACTTCTAATTATAAAATAGGTGTTGCATGTGAAATCACTTCTAAAAGTTGGGATTATCTATATGATTATTGCATGTTAATGGCCGCATGACTTTTTTGATAATTTACATAAAATGTCATTTCAATATGTTAGATACCTATACCAATAGGTTTCATATTTCATGATTGGAGATCAAAGGTCCAAATATGCTCTGCTTTGATGATGCAAAGATCACATATTTCCTCAAAAAGGACTAATGCCTGTCTCAGTTTTGACATAAACTTAATTTTGATGGATGGTCCAACAGTCTAATCTGGATCATGCCATGTTTTCAATTGACTTGTTGTAGAATAGAGAATGATATCTGTCCAAACTGTTTAATCTTGGCAGATCAGTAGATAGGTAGAGAAACAAAGGTTCCCAACTGTCTAATCTGGGACCTTGGAAGGAATAAGGGTTGCATTAGATAGGGAATATGAGAAAAGCCAATAAAAGAAAAGGCATGCAAAGGGTCTGCAAGTCCAAGTGCACCCTCCAAGGAAGAAGAAAAAATGTTAGGTGAAATAGTTGGGTAGGTAGATGGGGTTGCAGAAATTGTTTCTCTTCCAAGATCAAAGTTGCTGAAACATCTTCAGGAAGAACAACACTGGAGCATGACTAACTCCCCTGTCTTTCATTTGTAAAATAATCATTACTAACTCCCTTCCCCAAGTTGCATAAAGCTTAAGAGATTCAAATGTTTAACATTCTTATGGTTTGGAAAGGCCACATCTCTTGTGCAAAATCTTTTCATTTTGAACTACTCCTCACTCATGTGTTTTCTCCATATTAACTACTAACCCTACTACTTAGCTCCCTATACCCCATTATCCCTATTACTATAAACATCATGGTGTATAAACCCCAAAATGTCTATAAATATCCCCCCCCCGGTGCTATAGCCATATGTTCTGTTTGAAAGGAATCAAAATGACACCTGGTCACTTTGATGAACCTCCCAGGCCTCCCCTCTCATTGTGCCTCATCTTGCTCATATAGCCCTCATTTGTAAAGAACAGTCACCATAAAACCCATCTTATCCACAACCCTTTTGCAAAAAATTGAAAAAACCCCGAAAAAGTCATAAAACCAAAGTTCCCCGCCCTTCATAACCCTTTCTCCCCTTCTCCGCCTAAAAAACCCACTTTCTAAAGTCAAGAATGAAATTTTAATTAGAGGTGCGCGGGCAAATAAACCCACAAAACCCAAAAAAACCTATGGTTTCTTGCACCCCCGCGACCTTTTTATTTAACCAATATTTAATTCCCCGGCGGGTCCCCCACTGTATTAACACGCTGACACATCCCGATTGCCGCCAGCCGTCAGATCTTCCGCCCCTCCATCCAACGGTGGGCGGTCGATCCGCCCACGAACATGCCCGACCTTTGACGGCCGGGGGATGGGCGGTATTGCTGCCCGTACCCCCGCCACGCGTCAGGCGCGGGATGTGTTCGCTGCCCCCCCCCTCCAAACCACTTACCGCCGGAGGGTCTGCCGGGGAAACCGCTTACCGCCATCCTCATACCGCCCTCCCACCACGTCACTCCTCCGCCAGCGTTACGTCACCCCACTTCCCGCCAATGTCGTACTTCCACGTCCTTTCACTCCTTCGCGCCCCCGCGCCCCGTGGCCCTCCACGTAGCCCTGCCACCGCATCAGCCCGCCACCCTGCTATGCCACCTGGGCGTCCGCGTCACCTGCCACGTCATCCCTTCCGTACCTTGGGCCCACCATGACGTCAGCATGACGTCATCACAAAAAGGCACCAAATCACCCAAAATGCATAAAAAGGGCAAAAAACTGTCATTTTTCAACGTTTGCTGCCGAATAACCTGGAGCTCAGCTGAGGGCGAATTTGATTTCCAACGATCGAAATTCAAAAGTCATCCGCCACATCTGTTGTTGCGTCCATTGTCAACTCAACCACACTCAATTCAGCCATTTTCGACCGCTGCAACTGCCCATACGCCGTTAAAACAGGTATTTCGCCGCAGGCACCCTCTTGCCATCTCAATTGTCCATATAAAACCTGTTTCCTGTTCAATTACTATCATAATTCAAGAAACCCTGTGGTTATTCACCATTAAAACTGCCC
>APFE030570990.1:0-66657 GCA_000404065.3 Pinus taeda
AATCTAAATGCTGCTGGAATTAAATGCAAGTAAATCTTTTTGGCTGCGCTGGGGGCAGCTGGATCGGAACAGATGACGAGGTGGCCCTTGGGGACCAGATGCGGTGTTGCTGAATTATTGTGCTTTGGGGATGCAGTTCGGTTTTGGTGTGAATTGAATGTGTAATAATTATGATTTGAGAGCTTCAAGTAATTTCGCTCTCTTTCTATGAATCTGCTAGAAGATATTCAGTTTTCTCTTGCTTCGGGCCGTTGCTCAAAATATTCGCTGATACACTTTGCCGCTACATTGATGGATTCCGCCGTCGACTGATACTCTTTGACACGCTTGATGCCTGCTGATTTGATCTGATACACTTTAAACTCTGCGATTGATCTACTGCTGTCTTTAAACCGGATCCTTTGGCACGATCGGGCGATTTTCGGGCTCTTTCGGCACGCAATGGGCTCAGCAATCAGAAGATTCCTTGAAGATTCCTCGAAATGGCCTATTTCCCGCGCTAATCGCGCATCAGAAACTGCCTCCGTTTCTTGATCTGGAGCTCCGAAGTGCGATTTTTCTTCTTGCGCGAAGCTTTTTTCGGCTTTCTGGCTGCTGACGTAAGCATGGCGTCGGCTGTACGGCGGATGATGTTAGCTGTGGGTTCCTGGTACAGAGCGACGTGGTGAGATACTGGATGTACTATGGTGAAGAGACTCCGATGCGATATCGCGATATCGCGTCGGCGGGGAACGGGGGAATTGGTTTGGAGACTTGGCACTTGCGACTGCCGATCGGCGATATCGCAATATCGCATCGGCGGAGACGGAGAGGTGAATGGATTGGAAACTCGGTGTTTGTGATCGCCGATCGCCGATATCGCAATATCGCATCGGCGGGGAACAGATGGGCGATGATTTGCATGAAGATGAGATTGCGAAGGTGCGATGCGAAAACGGCTTTGAGGAGGAAAGGGTAAGTAAGTGGGTGTGAAGGGTACTTGAGGTTTCGGAATGTGTCCGATTACCTCGGAGGGATTTTATACTTTGGAAGGAGTCCATCGTTTCTGGAAGGTGGTTTTGGAGGTTAGGGGTTTTTGCTGAGTTTCAGATAAACTGAGCAATTCCCGGGAGTTTCTTATGGTTATTTTTCAACCAGGGGGAGGGATATTACATAGGGGGATTTTACTTAATATTAATAAGGGGACGGGAAGAATAGGGAGCTAAATAATAATTTTAGTGGTTAATATGGAGATGGTAAGAAAAAGCTAAGTTCGGGAGAGCTTAGGCTGTTACAAGAGGATAGGACCATACTTTGGGAGAAAATATGGAACAACTTTGAGTAAAGCAGATCTTTTACTCAAGCCAGTGTTATGAAGATGATGGAACTTAAGAGGTGTCAAGCAGATCTTGACCTCTTTTGGGGAAGTTAGTTAATGATTGGGGAAAACAGAGAAGGGGAGTCAGTTATACCTCTTTTGAGCTTTTTTGCTTACCAATCCTTGCTGATTATGTTCTGCATGATATGATACCTGAAAACCTGGAACTGGTCAGCAATTCAACAACCTCAGAACTACCTACCCAGCCTACTTGCCTAGCATTTTTCTTCTTTTGTTTGGGGGTGCACTTAGACTTGCAAACCCATCGTTCATTTTTCTTTTGATGCTTTCCTATCTACTTACTACCCTTATTTCTTCCGGAGCCCAGATTAAGCTGTTGGGCTCGTCTGTTTCTCTACCTATCTAAGAGTCTGCCAAGATTAAACTGTTTGGACAGATTTACAATCTCTATATTCTAAAATAGGAAATTTAAACCTAGGGAGACCAAGATTAAACTGTTTGGACCTCCCTTTAACTAAAAAAATAGCGATACCGGGATAAATTTACAAAATTTGAAGGCAATTGAATGAACTTGAAGTAGCCTTCTTCATATGGAGACTGTTTGAGCAAATATGGAGCATTGCAGCAAGCAAAGTACGACATATTTGGCCTATGAAATTCCAATCATGAAAAATGAATACCTGCTGCAGCAGGAAGCCAACAGATGGAAACACTATTAAACTTGCAATATTTTTATTGTCATTGATGGAAAATTTGGAATCAAGTGTTTTATCTTCCAAGTTATTCCAAAAAGGTAATTAGTAGTGTTGGAATCTTGCTATTTACACTGAAGAACATTATAAGTGAAGAAGATCCTTGGGGGATTATTATGTAGGGAAATATAATATATTCTTTATGTTATGTGGTGTAGTGGAAAGTAGTGCCATGATTGATTGATGGTTGGATAAGGCCCTGGAGCACTCCATCCCAAGAAAATTGGGTATATGATGGGAGTCATAGGTTGGGTTGAGTGAGATTAAAACCCCATAGGAGTTTCCTTTGCCCAAGTGTTAATAAGAGTGAGAATAGATAAGAGTTTTCTCACCGATTTTCATTTTAATTAATAAGTAGGAAAGAATAGAAATAACTCAACATTTTAAAAGAGTTTAAAGAATGTGAAAATATTAGCAAAAGAGGATTTTGATTTTCATTTTTTAATGAGAATTAAAAGAGAACCAAAAGGAATATCATTCTAGAGAGACGAGGGGTATAATGATATGCAATGAGTTCATGGGTTGACAAAAATGACCTAAGCAAAGGTAGAAGCAATAGAAAAGTATTTGGAAAAGGAAATCCACTCATTGTAGTGGTCTCTATAAAAGGGTGAGATGGGCTGCAATATGGAGGTGATATTGATGTGAAGGAGATCAAGCATGATTGCAAGGATGATGAGAAAGATGAAGGAACAAATTAGCAGAGAATCATTTGGTGATACATTGATAACCATAAGCATCAATGACCAAAAAGAAATAATAAAAAGGATAGGAACTCTAGCTATGGGTTGTACAAGTCCATAATGGTAGAAAAAGAGATGCATGGGGATTAATTTCAAAGGCATGTTGAGCTATTAAAAGGGTTTGCAAGCCTAGAAATGAATAAAACATGGGAACTAAGATGAAAATCAACTGCTATTCTAGGGTTCCCATGAAGGGTAGGCTCATAGTTAATGTTGCAACCTAACAAGGTGGGACCTAAGGAAAATTTAAATGAGATGGTGAAGGTCAAAGATGCAGTGACAAGATTGATCTGATTCCTAACCCTATCTGTTAGTTTAAAAAATACACCTCAAATGTGTTTTATGTCTTGAAAAATCTTTATCCCTGTCCAAAATGGATCAAAATTTCCTTATAGAGGCATTAATAGCATGAAGATATAACTAAAAAAGTGGTAATGCTCCAAAAAAATGAAATATATATGAAGAATATGCATGGGTATTGTCAAAAGGGACATTTGAACAAGTTTCTCCCACATAAAAAGAGAAACTTGTGACCTATATGTGTATTATTTACTCAAAATGAGCAAAAATGTGGAGAAACCACCTCTTTGCAAGACTTTGATTTACATATATTGGGAGTTTTGGGCCACCAATCACGATTTCATCACCAACAAGTTATATATCTTGTCCTCTTTCATTTCATACTCTTTTTTAGTGCATTCCCCTAAAAAATGAGTTGATGGGGGTCCGTTTGCAAGTCAACCTACACTTCAATGCTTTGTCACAAGCCTATAGGAAAGTTTAAAGAAGGTTCAATGCCACCTTAGTAAACAGAAAGAGACTTGTAACTCTCCGACAAGGCACAGGTAGAGCATTGAAAGTAGAAAAAGTTAATTTATTGCATTTTAAGTAAGTTTTGGCTCTTGAAATCTGACTTATGGATACTATGTGATGTATTCTTGGTGGGTTTTGCAGGGATTTCATCATAATTGAGTTGAAGGAGCGAAAAAATGAGGCTGGAGATGTGGCTTCCATGGAAGATCGAGGGACACTTTCTAAATTATGAAACTATAACCTTCTTAATTTTTTCAAGAATCAAAGCATGAAGGATCAACTTTTATTATTGGAGAGGATCATTCAGTAGTGAGACCCTGTGGAGAAGCACTATGAAGTGCAAAATATGGTGGTGAACATAGATGTGGAAGACATATACTTTCTCATAGGGATTTTTGGAAAGAGGCCCTAGTGGTGGTTAATGGAGGAAGATTGATGGGGGAGAAGTTGGTAGATTCCTTCAATGTTGAGTACTACATTCCCACTACTTAGAAAGAAGGTGGGAAGATTCCTATTAAGGATATCATCAACCTCCCTCTTTGCATGATCTTTTTCATTATGAATTGGGTGGCACATTCCACTAGTCCACACTTGGCTTCCAAAAGCCAAGTTGACATTATCATATAGTGTATGGCCCTTACTGTGTTCAACGAGTGTGAGGGTATCCTTGTAAAACTAAAGGATCAGTTTATCAAATGCGGGATAGGTAAATTGAAATACTTCAAATATGGAAACATCATAGTATCATTCTTTTTTGAGAAAGTGTTAGTGTTGCAATCATATACACCAACACCACAGTTAGGGAGGACTAAGATTTGGATGAAACAATGGCAAATTTGAATGGATAGGCTAGGAGGAGGAGAAAAAACATGAGCATACGCCTTGGATTACTTAGGCTAGTTTTTTCACACACCCAACCCTTACTCCTTGATTTGGTATGTGGGGGATCACATTTTTCTCAAACACATTCCCTTAAAGCCTTATTAAGGATATGGGGTATCAATTTATTTTTCTTGTCTCTTTTATGATATTCTAACAAAACAAGTGATTTTGATCTCAAGAGAATTTGGGAGACCCAACTTCCTCGGTGAATATATCTAAAATTATAGTGAACCAAGATTTGAAACTTCTACCATAGGTACCTTGAGATATCTTCTTTTTCTCCTTCAAGTTTTAGGGTATAAAACCCTAAATAAATAAATTTATAATGAAAATACCATGTTGACTTGTTTGAACCCTAATTTTAGAAGCATTCAAGATACCCATATTCCTGAGAGCATATCTATGAAATTATAGTGAACCAATATCTAAAAATTGAACTAGTTGTTCAATGATATTTATCATAATTATGGTTAAAGTTTAAGCCTATAAAACCTCTAAGAGGAAAAACTATAGTAAAAATTGCAAGTTGACATTTTTGAAGAAGCGTTTAGGAAGTCCAACTTCCTTAGATCATATTTTTGAAAATATAGCAAACCAAGATCTAAAAATTGAACCTGATTTTTAGTGAGATTTCCCCTCGCTATGGTCCAAGTTTCAACCTTTGAATCCTCCTAGACAAAGTTTATAGTGAAAACGCAAAGATGACTTGTTTACCCTATAAATCACCTTTTGGCTTCCACCTTTAAACTCCAAGAATGACCCCAAAACTCTTCCTTAGCTTCATTTTCACACCTCAAATCTCTTTAAATCAGAGGAAATTTTTGGGACATATAGCTTGTAAAGAGAATTAAAGGAAAAATAACATGCAATTAATAGGGAAGGCATGCATGTGCATAATCAACCCATGAATTTGAAAATTTATTAATATGATCTCTGTCATGAAGAAAATATTTTGTAGAGAAATTCAATTTCTTTACTCAAGGTTAAGAAAACAATCAATAAGTTTAGCAACAATAGAATTCATATCCTCCAATTTTTTATTTTTCATAAACATATCCCATTAAAAAAAGAAAACTTGTTGAGAATAAACCATTCCAACTATTACAATTTCATACATATATTTTTGCAATAACAATTTCATTTACTAAACAGAGAAGTATTGATTCAGAAAAAATGAACCTAGAACTGAAGAAGGGTGAGCCACTCTACATCGAACCATAGGAAAGACTATGTTGTAGTGTTTTTTGCAGCCAACCACCCCAAGCCTAATTCTTGATAACTTGAGAGAAAAATAAACTAGGGATTTAACACAGTTTTAAACCAAATTTAACATACAAGTTGTTGGCTATGTGTTATATTATTTCCCCAACTAGTCCTAGGTGTTGTCAGGTTATGATGAGCATAGCGGGGGATTTGCAAGGGGGGTGACAACCCTCCCTACTGGGCCCCCATGCACAGGGTCTAGGGCAACATCCTGAGATTTGTTTTTTTTTTTTTTTTATGCAGACCCAATAACAGTTGGGTGGACCCAAGGATGGGGGGTAGAACCAAGGATGGTGGGCGGACCCACCCATGGTTTTGCACATGGTTTTGGGTAGGTTGGTCTTTTTCCCCATAGTATTTTGTAGATTTGGCCAAGGGAACTAAAATTATGTTCTAATCTAGGGTTAATGGATTGGGGTTTATGAATGCTTCGACAATTATATATATGTATTATAACAATGAAAGGAATATAATAAAAAATCAATCTGGTTTTCCTAGTTTGGGTTCCAGGAGAGAATCTCTATGTATATTTTATGTTCTCATGATTGTTTATTTTTCTATTTTAAGAATTTGGTTGCAAGTTATTTCTATATAGGGTTAAAACCTACAAAAGTGAAGGCCACTCTCCTTCACACATGAAAAAAATCAGTGTTCAACCTTTCCATCTTTAACCATGCTCATAAACATTCACAAAAATACCATGTAATTATGCATAACACAAAGTAGTCCTTATCTAATCTCTACAGTCCCTTGGCCCTCCCCTCTTTAGTTCTATATGTGCCGGACATAAAAAGGACACATTCACTTATTGCCACATAAGTTGTTACTCACAAATTTTAACCAGTCATAAAGTCTGAACCCCTTTGGGTTTTGCCACCAACTCTCGTGACCAATTAGGATTTTTGAGTGAGAGGGAAAGTAATGTATGAGAGGGAAAATTGAATAGGTTTAAAAGCTAAAGCAATAAGAAGAACCTCTTGATTGATCCTTCCTCTTGTTTTTATAATCAAACATTGATCCTTCCTCTTCCCATCCTCTTACTAGAGGAACTATGAAATATTCAACAACTAAATATATTAATAGCTGGAAGGAAGAATATAATTGCTAAAATTGTATTCAAAATCAAGATAACTCGACTCTTGTAAAGTAACTTGGCCTCTTCAAGAAGAATTCAACCTCAATAATAAACCTAACTATAACAATTAAACTTGGCCCTAGCAAATAATGATCTTGGATATCTGCAGACGATCCTACAATTACAATAACCAATATTAGAAAATTAACCCTTCAACCAAAGGTTTATCCTCTATAAATTTTCTCCAAAATCTTGTAATTTCCTTGAATGAGGACAAGTGGAAGATCTGAAGTGATCTCTAGTAAGGAGCCAACTAGGGTGGCACTTTGGGTCCACTGAAATCAGTTGAAGAGTTCCTCCTAAAACCATTGCACGAGACTCACTTGAGCCAAATTGATTTTAAGAGAAATGATGAATATAATATGATGCATGAGAAGTGACCCCCTATCTCATTTTAAATATTTGTTGGATCTTTCTCCAACCTTTTAGAAGCACCTTTATTATTTTTTATTTTTAATTGATAAATTCACTAAGTAGGTTTTTCTCATTTTATCCAAGTGGCTTTTTCCCCTTTTATTTACTAATATTATAATAAAAAACACTTCTCCCCCTCTTTTATTTGATCAATTTTCCTTATATATCTTTTCATTATGATTCTAACGATCTATACACTAATGTGTTCCTCTAAATAATCAACCCAAAATAGAAATTTAAGTGTCAATAGTTAGAATATGCTTGATAATCATCCTTCTACAAGAATCGTTAGAATGCAATGGAACCAAGATCAAACTATGTAGAACTAATCTTGACAATCTCATTCAGACCCCATGAAACTCCTTCAAACCGTCCAGTCCTACCAATTGTGTAATCTCACCCTGTGACCTCACTGACACAAGCTTTGGAAATCTACCCTAACCACATCACAAGGTAACCCAAAAATTGGGTACATTACAACTCTATTTTTATTATTATTTTTAATTAATAAAAATAAACATTACATCACATCACTTCATAGAGTTTTAACTCATAGCATTAATGTTGATACCCCAACATTATAAGTTCTCAATTACATCACAAAATTGGGAAAATAAAAGGGGTGTCGTAAGTTTGATGAGCATATGATAGTGATTGATAATTATGCATATGCAGGGGCTGATTTTTGTCACGATTCCAACTTATCGTCCCCCAACACGAAACAAGGATATTTGGTTGAGTACATGTGTTTGTATGCTTCTATGTTTGGTATTTTTTATGTATTTTTTAAGTTGTTTAAATGTTTTTGGTGGTATAATGCACTAATCATGAACTTTTTTTTGACACATATGTTGTGCCTCAAAGACCCAACGGAGAGTCTTCTTACTTTATTTAAGTAGCAATGAGCAATGAGAGATGTTGATACATTAGTAGAGTGTGAGGATCTAGAGTCAAGTGAGGATGATGACTATAGTGAGCTTAGGTAGGTGCAACAGAGCCTCGAGGGTCTTACCATTGGTGTGTCATTCACTCTACTAAAGGAGGTTCCATGACACATGCAATTCCATAAGATGGGTGTCTCATGTAGGATGGTCCTTCTTCTTTGACATGTGGTTAGGATGGCCATTTGTAACTGGGGTCACTGAAATTCAGATGAGGATTAATCATAATAGTGTTGAAAATGTAACTAGAGTCTATGTTCATAATGTAATAAAACATTATCATTGATATATTTATTATTTATTATATTCATTTTGTATTTTAAAGCATGTTATTCATCCTTAGAGTTAAAAGAGTAAAAAAAAATATTTTTAGTCAAAATAATAGTTTCTGAGTCATGTGAGTCATGTTCCATTTGGACATTTGAAAGAAAAATAAGTTACTTTTTTGTGTGTCATAAGCCCACGCGATCTTCAAGTCAACCTTCCTTGGGCAAGTCGGCCCAATGGCACCTATTGAACCCTCCTAAATATCTATGTACAAGAGGCAAGTTCAACCTCTTGAATTTATTCATTTATCATCACATCTTCTATCTATATCTACACCTAGACAAAGAGAACAAGGACTGAATTCAAAGGAAAAAGAACAAAGTAAAAGGAGAGAGAGAAATTGAATTTTCTACCCTATTTTAGCTCACACACGTGACAAATTCCTGTGAAAATGGGCCAAATTTATGAGGTGATTGCAAGACCAAAATTCGGCTTCTATTGTGAGGCTGAAAATATTTGTTTTGACCAAATTTGGGGCAGGTTTACCAACATTGAATTTGACTATTGGAGGGGACTTGGAGGAGAGTTTGAATTGGAATCTTTGTGGTAGAGTTAGTCTTGGTCTCAGGTCTCAGATATCCCATTTTCATCTAATTATATAAGAGAGGGATTGTTAGGTTTTACCCCTTGCGGGGTTTTTCCTTGGCTTGGAGCCTACATTTTGGTGTCTCTTGTCTCTTTGTGATATTTATGTTTTGTATATTTGTATAATTGCTTGATGAAGAAGACATAACTACTAATAATAACGAAAGTAATTATGAAGAAGAGGAATCAAGCATTACTATCTACTACACTTGGTTTCTCAACATGGTATCAGAGCTAAGGTAAAGAAAGGCGGCTTGAAGATCAAAACTTGTTGGCATATTTGTCATAGATCTCTCTATATTACTCATAAGTAATTACCTTTCTTTTCTCCATCCAATTCTCCCAATAAAAGGGAATCTATTTTCAAGGAAAGGAATAAGCTTGATGAAGCGTCTAATTTCAAGTTTTGGAAAAAGAGGATTGATTTAGTCCTTAAATAAAATGAAGTGATGTGATTTGTTGAGGGAAAAGTCCCAATACCAGACAAGAAAAGCGCTCAAGAATTATCCAAATTCAATAAGAAAGAAAATTGAGCTCAAAGGATTCTCTTTGAAACCATCAAGAATCATCTTATTTCTTTTGTTTTAAATTTGACTACATCCAAGGAAGTTTATGATAAATTGGTCAAATTGTATTCTGTCAACACAACCGACAAAAATGTCTCTTTAAGGAATCAACTCTGTGGAACAAGAATGTTAAAAGAAGAAAATGTAGCTTCATACTTAATGAGAATATCAAAAATCAAATATCAACTGCAAGGACTTGGAGAAATCATATATGAATATGAGTTAATCAATTTAATTAGTGTTCTAACTCCAACTTGGGATGGATTTGCGGGAGGTATATATGCAAGAAAGGACACTACAACTTTTGAAGAAGTATGGGCTCTATGTGTTCTATAAGAAACAAGGTTAAAGGATAAAGTTGACATAGAATTGAATGATGAGAACTCTCAATATTTTGCAGCTAGATGAAAGAAGAAGTTTTGAAAGTTTGGACCTCAACACAAAAACAATGGTAACAAGTATTATAAAAACAAGGATATGTCCAAAGTTAAATACTTTGGTTTTCATGAATATGGACACATCAAGAAGAATTGTCCCAAGAAATCTAAAAGCAATAATAGCAATAAAAGGAAGGACAAAAATGAGGCATTAATGACTGAAGATGAAACTCCAAAGAAGACAAAAGTCGAGGACAACAAGGATCTTTACTAATAACATTAACGAAAGATTATAGAAGGTGTATATAACTATAAAATTTATCTTTGTACCAAGTTTGCAGTCAAATTTTCTATTTCTTAAATGGCATTTGGAATAGTATTTGATTTTGGCAAGGTAATTATGGAGATAGAATAGAAGTCTAGTGGGATTCGTTAATTAATTATTTTCATGAGGATCAAAATTAAGAGGGAGCTCATTTTCATCTATAATGAAGTAGTTAGAATCAACTCACTATTTTAAGGAGAAGAGTCTCCTTGACCATTGTCTACATAGAATGCATCACATAATCAACTCATTGTTTTAAGAAGAAAAGTCTCCTTGACCATTGTCTACTTAGAATGCATAAGTGTTAATCAATATCTAGTTTTCAAAGTGTTAGATATTCTTCCAAGAAGAAGGAATCAACATTCGCCAGTGAAGCTAATTCAAACTTATGCATAAAAGAATGAACTAGCAACTCTACGATAACTAGAGTAGAAGTAGACTTTTATTATATGGCAATACATAGAAAAGCATCTTCTACAGGTAAATAAGATAGTTCAAAGCATTCATTAAAGAAGTCAACACTTTTCACTGAATAGCAGCATGGAAGAAAGTCTTGAAAATCTTTTCTTAATGAAAATGGTCATTTACCTTAGATTATTTCCGATTCTTGAAAGATGAATGAGTCTCATACTTCGGATCAAGAACAAATTGAGTTAGAACTTCTAAGGAAGTTGAAATGGATACACTACTACTCGTAGTATAGCAGGTCTTGAAGACTTGGAATATTGAAGCATCTAGGGTTTGTAAACCCTAGAAAAAGGTCTAAGAAATCCCTAAGACTAATCATTGCCGTTGTAAGAAGAAACCATTGCTCTTAAGAATGATGACATCATATTGATGTGTGAACAACTTTGATGAAAAGGGAATTTAAATTTCTCAAAAGAACTACTCAAGACTTGATAACAAATGAAAGAAAATAGATGGAAGAATGTGACTGCAGAAAGATAAAAGTTGCTTGAAGGTTATCCTAGTAAGAGGGAGAGGATAAAGTTAAGAAAATTTCTTTTGTTAGAAGAGTTACTCCATATTTTGAAGAAGCACCTTGATTAAAGAAGATCTTGTACTTTGGAAAAGAAGGATTCATGAGCCAAAGGAAGAAATATTGACTTAAAAGGAAGCTTAAAGTAGAAGTTAATATTTAGAATATTACACTACATTTCTTGGATTGGAAATACTAAAAATTAGTAGAGATACTATTGATGGTTGGAATCTGGTGTATTTTTCTAGAAAAATATGAAGCAAAATTTTGTTGCACTATAGAAGCAGAAGATGTGGCAATTAGTACAATTAACTATAAATATATTTGGATCCTTAAAATGTTTTATGATCTATCTGATTCGATTATGATATCTTATATTGGTCAAAGCTATTTGAAGGTTTCCAAAGATCCAAGAAGTTCAAAGCACTTTATGATTCATGACTTGATGTATCCGTGAAGTTAGAAGCATATCTCTAATGAAGAATACACAGTTGACGCATTGATGAAGTTCCTTTTGATGGAAAAATGATGATTATTTTTTAGACAAGCTTGGGTTTGTGGATATCTCCTCCCTGGTTGAGAGGGAGTGAGGATGGACACAATTTTCTCCATGAGTAATGTATTATGGCTAGGACTAACTGTCATAAGTCTAGTGCATGAAAATTGGTAGGGATAATGATATATTGGATACATATTAGGGATGAGCATTATTGAGTCATGTATTGTGGTTGATTAGGATTAACATCCTGTTGGATACATGGAATTGGTAAAGAATGGTCTGGAGGATAAAATTTTCCTTGGAATTAGGAAATGGTCCTGTGAGGTCATACCTTCGGAACACCTAGGTGGGGTGTGTGCCTTGATAGGTGGTGGTGTCTAAACATTAGGGGAATTTTGAGGTCTAAAATGGGCTTCCTAAGAAAAATGTACAACCAAAATAAACTTTATAAGAAATAATAGGATTCAAGATGATATGTCAACCATGGTGGATGATTCACCATTTTTGGAGTTAAAAGGTACAAAGATTAAAAAATAATAAAATAATAAAACCACTTTTTCAACTCGTATTTTCAACTTCTCTGTAATTTTTTACTCAAATTTCGAGAAGGAGTACTCGTTGGATGAAAAATGTAATTCCTCATCCAAGGAGTACCCATGTTGCATACTTTTGATGGAACATACTACATGAAAAATGTGATTGGATCAAGTTTTTCATGTATTTCTCATTTTTCGTGTAGCAGGGTCCATTGAAAGTATGAAATATGGGTACTCCTTGGACAAGGAACCAAATTCTACATCCAATGAGTGTTTCTGCTCAAAATTTGAGTAAACCCATAGGGAGATAAGTTGAAAATATGAGTTGAAAAAATAGTTTTGTCTTTTTTCCCTCTAAAATTTGATGATGTAATCTAATCTAATTTTATTATTTCCACTATTATTTTATAATTTCCTAAGGAGACCCATTTTAGACCTCAAAACTCCCCTAATGTTAATTCTTCCCAACATTGTGATATGATCTGGTGGAGAGATAATGCGTGCTTGCCAAGGCCTTGGTAGTTTGACAATGCTAGTTATGATGATAAAATCATCATTGATGCTTATCAATTAAGATCCTTTCTTATATGAATATTTCAACTTGAGAATATCCTTTTGTGTCAGCCTCCATAGTTAATAGGGAGTGTTGAAAATGTAACTAGAGGCAGTCTTCATAATGTAATATATATATTATATATATATATTATTATATATATAATATATATATATATATATATATATATATATATATATATATATATATATATATATGAAATGAGTATATATTTATTAAATATGTGCTAGTTCGCAGTCAAAAAAACCCGAAGATACATCTTCCAAGAACAAACCTAGATGGGAATACTACTATACTACATGCAACATCTAACTACGAGAACCAAAACTAATAGATGACTTCCCTAGATAGTTCTACATAAAACTAGTAAGATTAATTACATAAATAGAGCATGTTGAGGCAAACATTCGAAAACATATAACTAGACAACTAACGTTGGCCGTTATTACTAACATGAACATTAAGGTAAAAATCATGTTTCCCACTGACATCCTAAAGGTGAGAATTTGTCTCTTGACATTCCTTGAATTGCAACTCCGATATCATGCTTCTTAACGCATCCACTTCATTATACAGTCGAGAAAATTGGAATTTGACAGTCTACAACTCTTTTGCCAGCTCAATTTGAGAATGGGTAATTTGACATAGCTTGATTTTCAGCTCATGAGTAATTTTCCAGAGGACTTCGTGAGTAGAGATACATTGTGAACATGGGTTATCCTCTGAATGATTCATTCTGTTGTGGTAATTGTCGACCTAGATTTTGGAGATTGAGGAATATTATTGCAACTTGATGTGGATAGAGTTAACCTGACATAGTAAAGGATAAAGGTGGAAAAAATGGTCTGAAATATGTCTTGCTCTTGTTGTATTATTTTGAGTGCTAAAACTTATTTTAGACAGTGCCTTTGAAAGAAACCCCCAATTTCCAATTACAGGTCTAAGGCCTTTTTTGTGACCGACAATCCAAGAGAGGTAGGCTTGAACAACAATTTGGAACCCAATTGAACTGACGAGAATGAGGTCGTGATTACCTTGGAATAACTGGAGCTACCATTGACCAAAGGGGGAGAGAAAAAACTTCCTAGGACCCAAATTCCCATCTAAGCCCACGATGCCCAAATGCCCAAAGTACCACAATCATAAATGACAAGCCCACACAGTCACCAACTTGAGGAGAGTCTAGAATCGAGAGAGGAGCTCTAGAAAGAGATCATGCCATGGAGGGCTGTGTGATGCTATAAATGGTAGCTGAAGAAACCTTGAGATCTCAAAATCTAGAATATGGAAAGGAAACCGATTTGGAGAGGCGAGGGAGAATTCTCCCAGAGGGAGGCCCCTTGAGAATTTAACACCACCATTACTACCATCCCACATGAGCTCCATTGATTTAGGCATTGTTTCCCTTACGAAATGCTCTAATTTTCTCATCATTGCATAATCAGGAGAATTTTATCCGTGATTGAAGTGGGGAGGAGTGATGTTTTGAGTATGCGAACCAGAATATATAGACACAGAATGATGAGAGAAACCAAGAGAGGACACATAATTTTCCAACAAAATGCCAACGAACAACCATGATGTCCTATGAGGGAGGATTGGCTCATTATTGAATACTAAGGAGTGGTTGTGGGGTCTTGATTAATTAATGAGAAAATGGTGAGACCAAATCTGAAATCTACCTTGAACTGAGAAGTGAAATTCCTTATCATAGAGCCATAGGCTTGCGAACCCCTAAGGAATAATGCATTTGGAGTTGGATTCATTAATAATAAGTGTTGTTTATGATGGGGAGCATGCCATGTTTTCTAGCTCATCTTCCTCCAGGTTATTATCTCACAAAATGTGATACAATTATGTGTAGTGGAAGACAACCAATAATTCTCTAATTCTTTGAAGGTTATTGGCAAGAAAGTTGTCTTTTGGAATCCTCTCAAATTTTAAAAGTCGAATCATTAAGAGATAATCCCATAGAATGGTCAAATCTTCTACCCCTTTGTATTTTGCTATGTAGAGGCCTTGGATGAGACCATAAGTTTTGGATTGATTGTTTGATATTTTCCCCAAACCCTATGAATACTTAGCTTCAACTTTTACATCGGTATTAAACAAAATCCATCCCCCTGTTGCCACCCTTGGGTTCCTCTTGGAGGAGTCATCAAAGTTCAAATCCACTTCTTCTGTTTCATTCTCCAGGATTTTAATTCAAGGAAGGAACAACATAGTTTCCAACATGGGATATTTGGACTTTGATGGAGAGGTCTTATCATGAGAATGTTTGGTGGAGAGGGATGAGACCTATGCTACTTCAAGGGAGTCAAGATGCCCATCACGAGGGATAGGATTTACTTTAAGGCATAGAGAGAGGGCTTGTAAAGCAACCTATTTGGAAGACCAAAGTTGATTCTAAAAAGTTGCGGAGTTGATTCTAGAAAGTTGTGGAACTCCTAGAATACCAGATCCTCCAAAAAATAAATTTAGAGAGAGTAGTCCAAAGAGTCATAAAGGTTGGTTTTGATTGAAGCGAGCCCTCATAAAACTTATGCTAGGCTGAGAAGAGATCCAAAATATCAGAAGGCCACTTGATTCTGGAGGTAATGGAGCCCAGAGCAGTAGACTAGATCAATCTAGCAAAGGGACAATCTAGGAATATGTGATGGATGGTATCCTCTTGGGTTTTACGGAGAGGGCACATCGAAGGCCCTTAAATTCCTCTTTTTTGTTAATTTTTCTAATTTTCCTATGATGCAAAAGCCAAAAAAATATATTTAATTTGGGGATAGCATTGGGGCCCAAAATTTCCTCCAAATAATAGCTTTAGAGAGAATTCTGGATTTAAAGAGTCACTCAATACATCCTTTTTTGACTGAATAGACCAAAGCTTTCCATCCTAATTTTTCTTAATGAAGCCAACTGATTGGATACAAACCAACAATTTCTATTCCAATGACTCCTAGAGAGGCCTAAAATGGTGGGGAAGACCATTGATTTTCCAATTGTTCCATAATCCATCCTCGGAACATTGTGAGTTGTATGCAAGGTGAATTATTCCATCCCTCTGCATATATTCCTTTATAGGCTTGAGATCCTCGATTTGAACAAGTAGATTGTTATGCATAATGGCTTCCTCCCAAATTCTGATAGACTCACCATTACCCAGAATTTTGTTGGTATTAAAATTAATCAAAGGAGAGGATGTAGCGGTAAGCTTCCAAATTGGGGATTCATGCCTATTGAAGCCAAAATCTGTG
This sequence comes from Pinus taeda, assembly GCA_000404065.3. NCBI lineage: Eukaryota > Viridiplantae > Streptophyta > Pinopsida > Pinales > Pinaceae > Pinus > Pinus taeda. The sequence goes on from APFE030570990.1 coordinate 16,281, forward strand.
TTATGAATGTAATTTTTTGTGAGAATTTGAACCCACCAAGAATTTGGATGGGTTCTTAGATTCCAAACTAATCTTTCTCCAAAAGCATTATTCAACAAGGTAGGTTACCTAGGACCAAGACCCCCATGTAGTTTAGGGGCTCGAACCATGGCCAATTTAATTAAGTGAGATTTTTTTGTTGTGGATTTCCAACCTTCCGATAGAAATTTCTGAATAATGCCACCAAGCCTTTGGAGGATGAACTTGGGGGCCAAGAGAGTAGAGAACTGAAATAATGGGATTGTTGTCAAAACAACTTTTGAGAGGATAATTTGTCTAGCCAAATTAAGCCAAAAAGTACCCCAGAAATCCATTTTACTTTTCCTTTAGCCCTATGGATGCCTTAAAGAATCAAGATCCCCTACCATTTACAAGGGGGACGATCCAAGGAGAGTCGATGCATAAATCTACCCAGTGAATAAAAGTGCCATGAAAGCCCATCTTCTTCATAACTTTATATAGGAAACTATGTTGGACCCTGTCAAATGCATTGGCCATGTCAATCTAAATTACCATTCCTTGGTCTCCTCTTCTCCTACTGGACTCAACCATTTCTTGAATCATGATTATGTTGTTATTTTTTTTCCTTCCTAGGATAAAACCTACTTGATTCTCTGATATGATGTTATGAAGAATTTTTTTGAGCCTTAGAGCCAATATTTTTTCCATAATTCATATGACATATTATAGAGGGATATGGGCCTGAATTTGGCAAAGGATGAGGTATTTCTATCCTTGGGAATTAGAGTAAGGAATGCAAATATAATGCCACTGCCCATACACATCCTCTTGAGGGAATATATGATCATTCTTGCAAGGTATCTACTAATAAATCCCAAAAGTGCTCATAGAACAAGGTAGGAAAGTTATCATAGCTAGGGGCCTTATTGAGATGAAAGGAAATAACTTCTTAATGGATTTGTTCCAATGAGGTAGGCATAATCAATTGATTATTAATTTCTTTAGTTACCAATTATGTATTCCAACATATAATTCTCTGCTACTTTGTTTTGGTGAATTTGAGCTTAATGTAATTTGCTAAATTAATCGTGAGCCACTTCTTGAATGGCCTAGAAGTCATCTATTTTTTGGCCCTGCATATTAATTTATGAGATGCGGTTCTTCCTTTCTCTGCTCCTGGCTTGGTTATGGAAGAATTCAGTGTTCTTGTTCCCTTAGGCCAACCACACACTTGAATTTTTGACACCAATATTCTTCTTCCTGTCTTAGCTTAGCATTGTAAGACTGGAATGTTTATAACTCCTACTGCAGAATATCTTAAGATACATATTCTGATTCTAATTGGGATTGGATTTGTTCCACTTTCCTTTCTAATGTGATTAAGGACTCCTAGCCAATATACTTCCCTTTTTTAATCCATCACTTGATTTTTTGTTTTAGTCTTTTAATTTTTATCTCCTAGATCGATATAGGGTTGCCTTCCACCCAATGGCTCCATGATTCAAACATGACTTCTGTAAAGTCTGGGGACTATAACCATAAGGAGGAGAATTTGAATGGGGGAGGACCATAATTAGGGGTTGAGATAATGATAACTTGATGGGATGTTGATATGTTCTTTCCAAGGAAAAATAGAAGATTGAATAACAAACTTTAAAGAGAAAGGAATCTGATAGGAGGAACATATCCAATTTGATTGCTATATGTCCACGCCCCGTCCTTTTGTTTTTCTAGGTAAAGCTTATTATGGAAGGCTTGATATATAGAAGGTGTAGGGAGATGATAATATATTCCATTGAATCTTGAAAGGAATCTCGAACCAAAAAACCAACCCTATTTTCTTTCTGGTTGAGAGTGGTATTAAAATCTCCCCCAATTATGCAATTTTCTACAAATTATGAGTCTTTTAGTACCATCAAGGATTGCCAACACTCTTTTTTTTCTTTGTTGAGGACATGCATATAAAAATTAATTATAGAACATACCTGATTTAAAGTAGGAACTTGGAAGGAATAGTGATCCAATGCTTGGATTTCATGACATTGATTAATGAAAGTTGATTAGGGTCCCAAAATGTTCCCAATCCACTAGACGCTCCCCAAGAGCTAACTATGAATAGTAAGCTTTTCTTCCAAATCTTAGGATGATGGGATGATAGAACTGCATCATCCGATTTGGTTTCTTGGAAGATGGCTATGCCTGGCTTCTCTTTTAGGATCAAAGATTTTGCTTCCTCTATTCTTTTCTTGGTGTCGAAGGTTTTATAGTTCCAGGAGATTATATTCATCATTTATGTTTAGGATGAGGTGCCATTTTGAGGGGGGTAGAAACAACTCCTTTTTTCCCTTCCAACTTATGAGGAATGGGGCTTTTAAAGTCCATCTCTTTGTATTTCTCAGTTTTCTCTTTCCTCTTTTCATGATTTGTTTTCCTTCTTGCTTTTTGAGTTGTTCCTTTGCTTTTTCAGTCTCTTACTTTTCATCAACGAAGCTTGCTATATCATCTTGACCTATTGCTTCTTTTGAGGAGAGGCAAGATTCGTCTTCTTCATTTTATGATTCCTATGAAGTTTCTTGTGAGACTTCTATTGGTTGAGTATCCTTCATTTGGGGATTCTTAGTTTTCTCGACTTCAACTTCCTCATTTTTTTGAGAAGGGGCCTCTTCCTCATTCAAATTGCTAAGGGTTTTGAACTTGTTGTTTTGTTATTTTTGACTTGTATATGATGATGAGTTTATTGATTTGGGATAGCATCAGATGTGTTCTAGCCACAAAAATTGGTGGAGAGGCTAAGGCACATGAGATATCCAGTACCCAGAAAGGGTTTGGGCAGATTCTAAATAGTTTGGGATATATTAAAATAATTAATATTTTTAATGGAGTCCCTAAGTTGAAACTTAGGGAAAATAAAATATTAATGTGAATTAATAAAAAACTGTGTTAGAATGGTTCAAAAGTCATGGGTCAAGCCAGATCTAATATTAACCATTGATTAGGGACTTAATCTCGACCGTTGATTTGTCAACGAGAAAAGTATAAGAGGAGGCTTGGGGGTCACTTGGAGAACACACCAAGAGATCAAGATTTGAACTTTCTGGGGCTAGGTTTGTTGAGAAAGTTGAGAGAGTGATCTAGAGTTACAGCTGAGAGGCAGTGGATACAAAAGCAGAGAGGCAAAGATAGTGCTGGGAGGATCAGCGCAGTAGTCGGGAACGCTGACGCAGAGGCCAGAAGCCAAAACTGTTGGGAACAATCGGTATTTCCAGGAATTGCCAGAACTGTCGGGAATTGCCAGAACTACCGGGAAAGCTGACACAGAGGGCAGAAGCTGGAACTGCCGGGAACAACTGCAACTACTAGGAAAGCTGATGTAGAGGGAAGAAGCCAAAACTGTCAGGAACAGTCGGAATTGTCGGGAAAGCTGACACAGAGGGTAGAAGAGGTTGACACAATCCCTAGAGGTTGACATCAACTGGGATTTTTCGTGGGGCATATTGGAGATTAGGAGCTGCCAGAGTGTTTATCTGGGGTTTTAGCTGGAGCATCTATCTCTGAAGGAGAGGTACTACTGCTGAGATTTTTCTCTGTTGGGTGTGTTGGATTTGGCACCCAGATTGTATTATGAAACTGCTTAATAAATGAAACCCTCAGATAACTGCACCGGTTTTCTCACATTGGGTTTTCCAGGAGAAATTAGTCCAAAAATAATAGTTTCATTTGTGTGCTTCTTTCTGTTTCCTTCAATTTATGATCTGTAATGTGTTGAAATGTACTTGTGTTTGTTTTCAATATTTACATGGTAAAAACTTGTTAATTAATTAGAACAAGTAGGAAGGAATAAATTAGAAAGTACATAGAGGGTTTCTAACTATTAGACTTAGAAACTTCAACATGGTATTGGAGTGTGGTTGCAGATCACATGAGAATTGAGGACATTAGCTGAGTAGAGAAAAATCAGCAGAAAACAATTATCCTGAGTGACAGAAGTTGTTCCTAGCAGCAAAACAACAAAGAAGGGGTGACGTAGTGCCTATGTCATCAAGTTCGGGCCAAGAAGAGGCTGTGAAAATGCTGAGGGAGGCAAAGACAGGATCACACAGAGCCACACAAAGGCTAGGAGGGCTGACATAGTTGGCTTAGGGAGCTAGTTTGTTGGTACTGGGATTGCACAAAGCCTAGGAGCTCTCACCTTGTTTATGGGGTTTAGGAGGTTGTGGATAAGTTTCAGAGTGGACTTGGTGGGGTACTGTTGTCAGAACGATACCTAACAGGGCAAGGCCAAGGAGGAGGGAGTTGCTACCAAGGTTTTCAAGCTGAGAAATCTGGATCAGTGGTGCGGTTGCACATACGATCAGAGTAGGGGGCATCTCGACATCGGTAGAAGGATTTCCAGGAGGGAAATCGAGGATCAAAGGGAGTCACATCGAGAACTTCCAGGAGGGAAGTAGAAGAGCAGTGTAATGGAACTACATAAAGTAAGAGACAAAAATAGTCTGGACGGGGCCTCAAACTTCATAGTGGAAGGCCAAAATATTATTTGTAGTTGACATAAATCATGTCAAGCAATTTGCCTTGAAGAGGATAGCAGTCCCAGTTGACCCAGCTGATAATGACAGGTGTGAGGAAGCAAACAAGAGGGCCAAGCGTATCATTCTTGATAGGGTCAAGGATCATATAGTACCACATATTGCCGAGAAGAATACAACATAGGAGATGTGGGAGGCCCTGACCAAGTTGGATCAACATACTTCCATGCAGAGGAAGATGCTCATAGAAAATTAGTCATGGTCATACTAGATACAAAAGGGAGAACAAATCGACACATTCCTTGGTCGATGGAAGGAGATCTGAGATCAGCTGACTTCCATAGGGGCCAGACCAGATCTGGAGTTGATGGTGAGAACAACCCTGAATGCAGTCTTAGAAGACTGGGAAGTGTTTTTCTAGAGCATACTGGGCAGGGTGACCCTTCCAGATTGGGAGGAAATGTGGGTGGCTCTTTGCTAAGAAGAGATCAGGAGGGAGACTAAGACGGGAAGCAATAGCAAGGGGATCAGAATCAATAAGGAGGAGGAGGTGGATGTTGCCCTAGCATATGAGGGTAAGCAAGAAAAGCAGAAGAATAAGGAACTCTCCAAGGTCAAATGCTTCCATCGTGGGGAGCTCGATCATTATACGACCGAGTGTCTAAGGAAGAAGAGAAAGGGAGAGGCTTCCAAGACCAAGGCCATGCTAGCAAGGTCAGAGAAGGAGTGGAGACAGAGGATGTCTGTGCCATGAGTGCACACACACCACTTGAGCGAAAGTGGGGAGACTGTAGAAATTATGACTGTAGATTAACCTGATAATGTAATATAACTAAAGCAAAATACTTTAATCTACTTCGACAATAAATTTTGTAGAAGCTTAAAATATTTGAGCAAGATCAAGCTGAACACATATAACCAGAAGAAGAATTAATGCACATGAAACACAAAAGAATACTCAGGGGAAAGCCTCAGCTAAAAACCTCGTATTATCATAGAAGGTGGAAATACATCAAGATTACACAAAGCCTTAGCTCCCACAGCTAGCCAGCTCTTGGTACAATCCTCCTGGATGCTCACAGGCAAACAAGGCTTCTCACAAACGTTCTCCTCTACCCTCCAAGATTTTATTTCCTAGCATTGTTTCTCTTGGGTGATCCTCCTATTACCAAGTGTAACACTGATCTCACACCTTGTAAAATTGCACAATCCTTAAGGAACCTTTTCTTGATTGCATGGATGAGTTTCCTTTATAGGAAAAATCATGCAACTGATAGTACAATGTCCCTGTCTTTAATCTCAACTTGGTCTTTGTTTGAACTAACATGCATGATTTATCGATGAGAGAATCTTCAGTTATCTGGAGTACACTAGTTTGATGCATGCATGCATTAACTGACTGAACTCACAATTAGTTTCTCAAGCTGTTTGGAACTAATTTAATTGGACTTAACTCAGTTAACTGAGCTAACTAATTAAAACTCAAATATAACTCAATCTTATCTCCTTAATTAAGGGATAGTCTCCTTAATTTAAGGGATAACTATTGCATGACTTCACAAAGACTTCTAGTTGGAATTTCTCCAACTAAGTAACTCAAGATGAATTAACTAATTATTTTACACGCAACTAGTGAGACTAAATTTGAATTTGAATTCTCAATTTTAATTCAAGGACGAATTAAAATTAGAATATTTTGAATGCTATTTTTAGCATTTCTTGTTTCTATTCTCAACACTCCCTCTCAACAAGAAAGGAATTCAACTCGATCCTGATCCTGAACCTTTGGAATGTTCTGCATGCAACACTTCTCTCTAGTGTTGTTTCTCTAGCAACTCCAGAAAAAAAAAAAAATATCCAACTTGAATCAAAATGATGCATCTGTCATCAAAGTCTCTGACTGCTATTTCCTCTGTCAACTGAAAACTATGCGCTTCTACTGACTTAGCCTTTTTGCATTGTTGTCAATCCTTCTCTGCACTCTTCAGTATCTGATTGCTCTAACCTCTGTCACTTTGATCTTTGACCGCATCAATCCCATTAATTATTCCCACTACCATGTATTTTGGGTTCCCATAGCAAGGTATGATCCATGAGATAAAACCTCTCAATGAACCCTGCCCAATTTTAGCCTTCTTGAGACTATCACTTCACATCGCCCCACCTCACACCTGGAGGTATGGCTGCATGTGATCCCTCTGCTGACTTGGCTTGAAATTTCCCCCTACTGGAGGTCTCTGCATGAGTGGATGCCTCCACTTGGTCTCCTCTCAGTATCTCCAATTGTGGCTCCTCCACAATTGTCTAAGACTTCTTATAGGACTGCATTTTGATAGGTAATTTACTCTCCCTCTCAACCGCCAAGTCTCTAACATTGGCCTTACTCCTCAAGTATTTTCATGCATCTTGAACCTCAAGAGCATACGGGTTCTGAACTCGTGAACTGATCTGTTTCACCTGTCCCATGGTGATGTGTCTAAGGAAAACCTTTCCCTTATTGAAGACAACATTGTAGCCTTTGTCCTCCAACGTCGTGATTGATACCAAATTCTTCTTCAGTCCAGGCACATACTTCACATCAGTCAAGGTGATAAGAGCTCCATGCTCCCTCTTAAAAGCAACCATGCCCACTCCTGAAACACTATACCTTTCATCATCACCCATCTCTATGCACATCTTGAGGTCTTTGTCCTCCAAGGTACTGAATAAAATTTTATCATTGGTCATGTGGAATGAGGCTCCACTGTCAAGAAACCAACCACTATCCATCATTGATGACACCATGCATGTGATGACAGTGAAGTCCATTTCTAACTAAGAGGCTAATGCCTCACCTTCCGATCCTTCCGAGGATCCCTTCTTGGACTTCTTCGATGGGAAATTAGTCGCATAATGACCCATCTCGTGACAATTAAAGCATCTCACTTTAGATTTGTCAACCTTCTTTCCTCCATGAGAAGAATTCGATTTGGAATGAGAATCCTTCTCCTTCCCTTTCCTTGCCTTACTTGCTAAGGCCAAATTTTCTTCATCATCCTTGGATGAAGAACCATCTCATGTGCTCCTCCTGATCTCCTCCTATATGAGATCTAACCACAGTCATTCCCAATCTAGCAGTTTCTCCCTTCCATTCACAGGGTCCTGGTAGCTATGCCAGCTCTTTGGAAGGCCAAGGAGAGCGAGGCTCACCATATCATCATCGACAATAGTTATTCCCACACTTCCAAGCTCATCTTTGCAAGTGGTGAGCTTTTTTAGATATGTGGAAATAATATCGTCATTCTCCATCTTGATTCTTGAAAGCTTGTCTTAGAGCGCCAATTTCCTCTTGTCGCTAATGTTTTGGTAAAGGTCCTTCAATGTCTTCCACATTGAATATGGAGTATCCTTCCCATGGAGACTCAAGACAATATGGTCTTGAACTCCCTCCAGGATGATCCATCTCGCCCTCGCCATACACTTCTTCCATTCATCCAATTCTTGTGCATTAGCTACAGCTGGCTTGGGGATTTCTTGATCAATGAAATCCTTTAAACCATTGTCTTCTAATACGGCTTCCATGCAATCTTTCCATGCTATTTAGTTATAGCTACCATCCAAGGCATACTCGAGTCTCAAGCCATAGAACATCATTGACCAACTTGAAGTATGATATGAATTCGATTTGTACCTTCAATCCTGAAATTCAAACTTTGAATTCTCTTCTCAGTATACTGTTCACAACTCTGATAACCTTTACTTTGATACCATGTAGAAATTCTGACTATAGATTAACCTAATAATGCAATATAACTAAAGCAAAATACTTAATCTACTTCTACAATCAATTTTGGGGAAGCTTAAAATATTTGAGCAAGATCAAGCTGAACACATATAACTAGAAGAAGAATCAATGCACATGAAATGAAGAAGAATACTCAGGGGAAAGCCTCAGCTAAAAACCTCGCTATCTGTATTATCATACAAGGTGGAAATACATCAATATTACACAAAGCCTTAGCTCCCACAGCTAGCCAGCTCTTAGTACAATCCTCCTGGATGCTCACAAACAAACAAGGCTTCTCAAAAACCTTCTCCTCTGCCCTCCAAACTCCTATTTCCTTGTGTTGTTTCTCTTGGGTGATCCTCCTATTACCAAGTGTGTCATTGATCACTCACACTAATCTCACACCTTGTAAAATTGTGCAATCCTCAAGGAACCTTTTCTTGACTGCATGGATGAATTTCCTTTATAGGAAAACTCATGCAACTGATAGTATAATGTCCCTGCCTTTAATCTCAACTAGGTCTTTTTCTGAACTGACATGCATGAGTTATTGATGAGAGAATCTTCAGTTATCTAGAGTACACTAGTTTGATGCATGCATGCATTAACTAACTGAACTCACAATTAGTTCCTCAAACTATTTGGAACTAATTTAATTGGACTTAACTCAGTTAACTGAGCTAACTAGTTACAACTCAAATATAACTCAATATTATCTCCTTACTTAAGGGATAATCTCCTTAATTTAAGGGATAACTGTTGCATGACTTCACAAAGACTTCTAGCTGGAATTTCTCTAACTAATTAACTCAAGATGAATTAATTAATTATTTTCCAAGCAGCTGGTGAGACTAAATTCGAATTTTAATTCAAGGACAAATTAAAATTAGAATATTCTGAATGCTATTTTAGCATTTCTTGTTGCTATTATCAACAAAGACATCGAGTTGTAGTCAGGAGGACTATAGGAGATGAGGGGCAGGATCCTTGAGGTACCCAGCCTCTTGGATTAGACCTTTCTACGAGATCCCCGAAGAGGAGCAGCAGTACTGGCAATGTCAGTAGAGAGGGATGTGGATGGAGTGACAGAAGGAGCTACAGTGCAAGATTCCCAGGACAACATGAGGCTAGCAAGCTGCAATAGTGCGAGAGGCACAGGAGTGTTGCACCAGTGTTGGATGGCATAGAGAGGTGTGCAATGGTGCAAGATGCACAGAGTTGTTGTAGTAGCGCAAAGGTTAGAGAGGGAGCACTTGTGAGTGACAAAGAGAGCTTCAACATCAGGAATGTTTCTATCCTGATGGTGAAGTCAGAGTTGGGAGATCAGTTAGTTACTTATAAGTAAGGGTTGTAGTGCAACAATTAGTAGTGGTAGTGCCATGGGAAACACGATGCAGCAGTGGTAGTGGCAGGGCCATGGGAAACAACACAGATGCGGAGGGAGTTGTAATACAGATGAAATAGTGGCAGTGGTAGGGCCATGGGTAGCAGTATAGGATGCAGCAATGCAGAGGGTGTTCGACAGTAGGCCTAGCATCAACACAGGGACCAATGCTGGATGATCAGAGTGATGCTCAGTAAGGAGTATTACTAGAGCACAAACCTCGCTAAGAGGGAGTGTTGATTTGGGGTAACATTTGATGTGCTCTGGTCATGCAAATTGGTGGAGAGGCTAAGGCATATGAGATCTCCAATACCCATAAAGGTTTTGGGCATATTCTAAACAGTTTGGGAGATATTAAAATAATTAACGTTTTTAATGGAGTCCTTAAGTCTAAACTTAGGGGCTTGAGAAGTTAGGAAACTTCTACAATAATGGATCCCTAGCTAACTCATACACAAGTGGGTCAAATTGATCTCCTTGGGAATGACAAACTCTAGAAACGTTTTTCATGATTATGAGATTTTTCTCAATTATCTCAATTATGAAATAATTATTATCTCATAATTATAATATTTTGGAAAAACAATTATGAGAAAAACCTCAATTATGTAATTTCACCCATTTATCATGGGATAAATCTCACATAAGCAAAAGAAAAGGTGAATAGGGATGCATTTAAGCCAAACAACAAAGGTAAGTTGATATTGGGTTTCTCTCAAGTCTATAATGGAGTGGAACATAGGGTTATAAGAGATGCCCCCTTATGCATGAGGTCGGAAGAGAAATTGATGGCCAAAATGCATTACACTAATACTCAATGCTCAAATTGGGAGGAAAGAGCCAAGACTATGAAGCTAGATTGGAGGAACTCAAGTACTGAAGTCTCAACTCTACTGTTAACACCGCTGAGGTAGGCATACCCATGCTCGGTCAGAAGAAGATGCCAAACATGGCCACCATAAAATACACTATGGGTCTATGACATGAAATGCGAGAACATGGCCACGAAGACATACATAGTGGATCCATTTGACTCAACAAATAGAGCATAGACACCATCAAATACAATGTGGATCTATGCCACAATATACATCACTAAGACTATGGACACATGAAAGACAAAGAAGTGTCTCAAGATAGCCCTCAAAGTACATCAATGATTATAGTTTCTATCAAGACTTTGATAGAAAATTCTACTGCTCCTTCCAACCCACCTTTGATTGATCCATTAGGACTTGAGTTATTGTGGTTGAACCTTGATTGTTCCACACTAGCCTACACTTACGTGCCTTTATCCATACTTTATCCTATGGCGGAGTCTGAGACATACTTACCTTCTGCATCGGCAGTATCAACTATCGTGACATCATTGCCACCTCTTAATGTGGCTATACCCACTCCTCCGTCGACACCTCTTACTTCTTCTTGGGGCATTCCATGAGTTTCTTTTATGACTCCTACAAATTTCTCGAACACCACATCATCTCCTATGATGACCATGGCACCTTAGCCTAGTCAACTGGTAGGTTCAGGAATATTTTCACCACATTTTTCCCAACCAACTATTCATGTCCCTCAGTTAGGCATGGTTACTTCTAGTAATATGTGAGGGGGATCACTAGTTGTCCCTAGTCAGCTTGGGGGAAATGTTGCTTCTAGTATGTCAAAAACCTGGTATAGTTCACTCTTTGGAGGGGAACCACCTACCAATACTTTTACTGGAGGGGCTATTTTACCTGGGGGAAACCCTGCTTGCAGTACAGTTTCTCTCACGGGTTATCTTCCTTATGTCCATATTATTATGCAGAGTGGTCCTTATTTTATCCCTGGGTACAACCCCATCAAAAACCATGCTTTTGGGGCTCCTTTTCTCTCTAACGGTACTTACCCTGGGGGAAACATCCATTTACCAGTCATGTTGGCCCGCAACAGTCCTATGTTGGGGAAAACCCTTTTCTTCACCAACAGGTGCATCATTCCACTCCTTATATGGGGGGACCACACGGTTGGTCAGGGGATTCTCCTGCTTATGACCCATTTAGTTAGCTTCAAAATCCTTTTTGATCTTATCTTAATTTACCAGATTTGGCAAAAATGACTAATGACCCAATCCATCCCTGGTGGCCACCCATGCCTGCAAAATTACCATCTAATATTCCCAAGTTTGAAGGAAAGCTTGGGTAAAATCCATCCACACATATTACCACTTATCATTTGTGGTGCTTCTCCAATTATTTAGTGGATGATTATGTTAAACTTTGTTTATTCCATTGCACATTGACTAGGGACACTGTAAAGTGGTACATCGAGTTGGCTACTACATCCTATAGTGACTTTTCCTCCCTAGATCAAACATTTTTGACACACTTCTAGTTACCTACTCAGTATGACATTGACTTTGACCTCTTGTCTAATTTCAAGCAAGATGATGCCACGTTAATTTATGATCATATTCATGAGTGACATCGTTGCAAGAGGTTAGTAAGAACCAAGTTAGCTGATGAATATTACATAAATGGTTCATCCAATCTCTTCGGCCTCATATTGCCAAGGATGTGTCTATGTTTCGAGCTGTCACCAAGGAACAAGCCATTCTAGCTGTTCAACAGTTGGATCTTATCTATTCACAATCATGTACACTCTATAAGGTGTTGCCTAATTCCCCTAGGACTTTTTTTGATCCTCCAAAACTTGTTCCTGGCCCACATGCTGATGGCGTGATTGGGTTTGTTTCCGATTCTATGAGCCAACTCGCTGCCCAAACTGGGCAATTGATTATTACATATCGAGCTCCAGCAAGTGTGTCTGGCCCTTCTAAGGCACCTCCTCTTGAGAAATCCATCGATGTTCTCATGGTGAAGTCCACTCAATGGAAGTACAACCAACAATCAGGTGGTAAAAAATAATAAGAAAAATAAACAAAAGAATCAAAATGCTGAGGAGTCTCAACCCAACCCTTAGAGTTAGGGAGGGGGAACTAATGAACTTTGTCGTAAAGTCAAGTTCTCTTGTAAAATTTTTCAAGGTGACCACCTTACTCATGAATGCACTTGAATGGATGAAGTCCATAGGCTTATTTCATCACCATCTACTCAATAGCCTTCCATTTGGACTCATCCATTCCCTACACAACCCCAACAATAGATGGTTGCTCAACCTTCTTGACCTTCACAAGGGGACAATGAGTGGTCCTCTTCCCATCCTTCTCATAACTCATCCATCTTAATGTAGAAGGAAGATGTCAATTTGACTATGCGAGCTAAATGTTATGATGTTCCTGAGTCAAGTCCCCCCTCTAAGGACTCGTCAGCTCCACCTACCTCCACTGGACCTCTCACTTTCGATAAGACTATGGAACCAGTCTATCGCCCTCCCAAGGGTGTTCTTTAGAAGACAACACACAATCCTTTTGTTAGGGCTTCTTACCATTACAATATTGTTGAAGATCTAGACCAGGCTCCTTGTACCATGTCTCCCTTACACATATGTCCTCAACAATGCAAAGCCTTGTTTACTACCATTGGTGGAGTTAACCCGTCTGACTCTAATATCATTTCTTTTAGCACTAATAAAGCCGCTCCTCACCTTTCCCATCAAATTTCTTTCTAGATAGATTGAATTAGTCTGTGGGTGGAAATTCCAAGGAGGGCCGAGGAGATGCCCCCTGGGTCAATTCAAGATTTATATTTCCAAGCTCTACCCATTCCACATTGGGGAGATTAGAGGCATGAAGAGGCGTAACCTCCCTAATATGATCAATATGTGAATCCATGACCTCCAAGATGACTTTTCGAGAGGAATACTCGTCATAAGGGAGTCATGTGGAACAAGTAGAGTGACAACCCATGTGGGCAAAGGAACCTAGTCATATTCTATATTATGATGATGTTTTTGAACAATGTCAAGAGGTACTGACAGGAATACCAGAGATGAAATCTCTTCCAAAATAAGTGGTGGAGGGCACTCACTAGCTTGATCAACTTCCCTAGAATCAGGCAACACCACCCAAGGATCAGGAGGCCTATGGGGTCCACAGGTGCTGGAAGAGACCATATACATAGGAGTTTTTGAAGTTGAGGAAGGAATATCTGGCAGTGATAATTAAGGAAAGAACCCAAAAGTGATGATATTTTAAACAAGCTCTCACCAACACAAGAACATCATAAGATTTGGCTCCCATAGTCACACTGACTTCTTCCTTGCACATGAATATGGATGGGTTATGAGAAGACGATCCCTCGTTTCCTCCTTGTAGAGGTAGAGAAGGTTGAGAAACCATCTCTTGTTGGGGTTGTGCAGGGAATGGATGAGTCAAAACGACAGGATGTTGAATGGATGGTGGTGACAGAAACCTATGGAATTCATCCATTCGAGGGAATTCGTGAGTAAGGTGGTCATCTCTACAAATTTATAGGGGAACTTGACTTTATGAAAATGTTCACTAGTGCCCCCTCCTTGAATCTTAGGGTTGGGTTAAGACTCCTGAGAATTTTGATTCTTTTGTTTATTCTGCTTATTATTATTTTTACCACTAGATTGTTGGTTATTCTTTGGTTGAGTGGACTTCACCGTGAGAACATCGTTGCAATACTCAAGAGGGGGTGCTTTAGTAGATCCAGATGCACTTGCTGGGAATTGAGATGTAACAATCAATTTCCCAACTTGGGTAGCAAGTTGGCTCATAGAATCAGAAACAGACTTGATCACGCCATCGACATGTCGGCCAGGAATAGGTTTTTGAGGTTTACAGAAAGCATAGGTGTGCTAGGAAATACTTTGTAAAGCTTATTTGACTATGAATAAATGAGATCCAACTATTGGGAAGCTAAAATAACTTGTTCCTCGGTAGCAACTCGAAACATAGAAACATCCTTGGCAATATGAGCTCAGAGATATTGAATGAACCATTTACATAAGATCTCATCGGGTAACTTGGTTATGACTAACCGCTTGTGACGAAGCCAGTCATGAATATGATCAAATATTAATGTGGCATTGTCTTGCTTGAAATTAGACAAGATGTTAGAGTCGATATCATACCGAGTGGGTAACTGGAAATGTGTCAGGAAAGTTTGAGCAAGGGATGGAAAGTCACTGTAGGATGCAGTATCTAACTCGATGTACCACTTTGCAGCATCCCTAGTAAACATACGTTGGAATAAGAGAGGTTTAATAGAATCATCCACCAAAAAATTGGATGAACACCACAAATTATAAGTGGTAATGTGCATGGATGGATTCTCCCCAGGATTTCCTTCAAACTTGGGAATATCGGATGGTAATTTGGCGGGCATGGGTGGCCACCAAGGATCATGACAGATGGGGTCATTAGTTAGTTTCGCCAAATCTGGTAAATCAAGAGAAGATAAAAAATGATTTTGAAGTTGACTAAATGGGTCATAGGTGGGAGAGGCCCCTGACCAACTGTGTGGTCCCCTATATGAGGAGTGGAGTGATGCACCTGCTGGTGAAGAAAGGGGTTTACACCAAAATAGGACTGCTGCGGGCCAACATGAATGGTAAATGGATGTTTTCCCCTAGGGAAAGTATCGCTAAGGAGAAAAGGACCCCCGAAAGCATGGCTACTGATGGGGTTCTCCCCAGGGATAGATAAAGGACCACTATGTATAGGATGACTGACAGAAAGAGGATAACCCCTGCGAGAAGTAGTACTGGCAGTGGAGTAGTCCCCAGATAAACTAGCCCCTCAAGTTAAAGTATTGGTAGACGATGCCCCTCAAGAAAACAAATTGTACCAGGATTGTGACATACTAGAAGTGGCATTACCCCTAGGCTGATCATGGACAACTGGGGATCCTACCCACATATTACTAGAAGTAACCATGCCTAATTGAGGGACAATAATAGTTGGTTCAGAAAAATGCAATGCAAATATTCCTGAACCTACCGGCTGAATAGGCTGAGGTGCCATGGTTAACATAGGAGATGGTGTTGGCATGTAAACATTTGAGAAATTTGTAGGAGTCATAGAAGAAATTGGTGGAATTCCCCAAGAATAAGTAAGAGGTGTGGATAAAGGAGTAGGTATAGCCATGCTAAGAGATGGCAATGATGTCATGGCAGCTAATATTGCTGATGCAGAAGGTAAGGAAATGTCAGACTCTACCATAAGGTAAAGTACAGAAAAAGACACTATAGGCAGGTGTGGAACTGTCAAGATTTAGCCACAATAAATCAGGTCCTAAAGGATCAGTTAATGGTGGATTTGCAGGGATGTCAGAGTTGTCTTCCAAAGTCTCAATAGAAATCAAGTCATTATCCAAAGGACTAGGTATAGATTCCAAGACAATGAGCTGGTCTAAGTCTTGAGCACTGACAAGCACTCTCAATGCAGGGGTAACAAGTCCACCTCATTCAGGAGGTTAACCATGAATACAATGTGACCATCGAGGAAAAAATTCAACTAGGGTTATAACTTATAATTAAAAAAAAATTATGTTAGTACAAACAACCTAAGGCGAAAATAACTGACTTGGATTAAACAACACACACTAGAAACTTCCTAGAAGATAGGACATGCAAACGAAAATACAAATATGCTAGCGGTGGAACAGTTATACTAGCAACTTGATTCCTAGCCCTTTTATCTGCAAACTCAGTGTAAGTGCCCTTATTATCCATGGGGCACCCTTCAAGAGGACTAAGAGTATGACTAATATATGTGCCAGGTAGAGAGAAGACGAACCTGACCCTGCACCTATGTATGGGCCCTAAGGATATAGGCCACTATGGTCACAATGTACAATAACACGACCTGGGGGGACAGTCACAGGAAAAATAGGCATGCAAGGGCAAGAAAATTAACCCCAAAAAGGAGCTAAGACCGAAACCCCCTTGAGAGTTTCCTCCCAAGTGGTCCCCAAGTGATAATGACACAGTTTGTATGCATGGATATTCCACTATATCGTGTCACCTGAAACTAAAAGAAAGGGGTTGTGTCAATTCACCTAGCCCAAGTGTGACCTCATGCTTAACCCTCTTGTGAGAAGGGCTTCCTAGACTGCACTACTGCAAATGAATTTAACTCCCTACTAGGAGCTACTAAGTTGATTTTCAAGTCTTGGAGTAGTTAACTTACACTCCTATCTCTAAGACCCTAGCCTAAGCTAGTGTTGGTGTACTACGAGTGAAAGTAAAAGACGAATCTAGTTAATTTTATTATCACATTGATATTAGTGGCTCTTGTTTACACAAGTGGGATGCAACGTGAAACTAAGATGGTGTGAATGACTCTTAGTTAGTCACCCTAATGTAGTTATATGCAATTTTTCAATTTTCAATTCGATGAATGCTAACTACAGGAGGGTAAGATCCTTCTAACACACCAATGCTTATTATGATGCACATCTAAATATTCTTGAATGAAAATTCACTACAAGAAAAAAGGAAATTGGTGAGGGGCAAAAATTGTCACTATAAGCTCATTGGTGATGGTCAAAAGAGCCTTCATCACCAAAAATTGAACGTCACCAAAAGTGGCGTCACCAAAAGTATAGGTGTTGTAGTGACATTCAAAGTCCATCACCAATAATGATTTATAATGATGGATAGTGATGGTCACCATTTCATAAGAGCAATGGTGATGGACCATAGCCTCCGTCACCAAAAACTGAACATCACCAAAGGTGGCGTCACCAAAAGTATAGGTGTTGTTGTGACATTCAAAGTCTGTCACCAATAATTATTTATAATGACAGATAGCGACAATCACCATTTCATATGAGCAATGGTGACGGATCATAGCCTCCGTCACAAATAACCCAACGTCACCAAAGGTGGCGTCACCAAAAGTATAGGTGTTATGGTGACATTAAAGGTACGTTGCGAATATTTATTATAATGACAAATAGTGTTTGTCACCATTTCATATGAACAACAACGATTTATTGTGATGGATCTTTCATGGCCGTCACTATTGGTGCATATATATGGTGGCGTTCGTTGACCCTCACCAAAAGCGGAATTTCCATAAGTATAGGTGTTGTGGTGACACTCAAGATCCGTCACGAATAATGACTATAATGATGGACATCGACCATCACCATTTCATATCAACAACAACAATTTATGGTAATAGACCTTTGAGATTTGTCATTATTGATGCATATATATGGTGGCATTCGTTGAACACCACCATTTCATATTTTGGTGACGGTTGACAAATGTCACCAAAGCTCATTGGTGATGGTCAAAATCTCATTCCATACGGATCATGTTAGGGCACGATGGAATCGAACCACCTACTTCCTGCTTGTAAAGCAGGTGCTCTTCCATTGAGCTAGCACCTTTTAAAGAATTATACTTTTAAAATTAGACCTTTAAACTTCATAAATTGTATATTATACAACTTTCAATAAATTAAAGTCTCGACAATATTTTACTAAACAAGCAAAGCAACATCGAAGCTGCATGTCCCTATCTAATGGTTATGGAAGTTATGAAAAGTGGGTGGAGGGAAAAATAATGATGTATAAGAGAATCAATATGTTCAGTTCAATACTCAGTTAGAAGTGAAAGTCTGAAGACATTTATAATATATAAATGACCTATAACTAGAAAATGCACCAAATATTGCAAAGGAAATGTCATAAGTTGATAACATATGGAAGAAGAACATTGATGAAGATAGATGCAATATTTTATAGGTTGAGTGAAAGAAAAATATCAATGTTATTATTGTTTGGTGTTTATATATCTGAATGATATCTAAACTTCTGTGCAAATGTAACACGGATCTCCGAAAACCATGAACGACATATGATAAAAAAAATTATATATATTATATATATATATCCCCTTTACATACACCAACATGCAATTTAGAATTTCACAAGTTCACACTCAAAACATGATAGCAACCAACAAATAAAAGAAATTGACTTGGACAGAAAGCAATAGCTTCACCTTCATTCTTGAGCTGCTTCTGTTGATTTGAATTTGACTCATGACATTCTTTATCTGACAAGGAATCAAAATCATCACTAGTATCAAATTCATCCAACATGGACTTTGGATATCCCACTAACATCTGCATTTGTGTTGCCATGCCTGAAAACCATGGAGTTTCCTGTTGATAGTAGAATAAGATGTGTGCCTGATGCTCAAGAACACATTCCTTATTAACCATTGTTACCTAACAAAAACCAAAGAGACAACACAATGTCAGCGTACACAAAATCCCTACCGAAATATAATCATAACTTAGCAAGGAAGTCTAAAACATGTTGTTAATTAATAAACTTTGTATTTGGAAATATTGTTTCTTTAGATTTAAAAAAGACTATGTTGTACAACACTTCTATCTATTTATCCAGGAAATTATATCATAGCATATGTCACACAGTATCAATCTACAGTACCTAAAGTAAAAAAGACAAATTTGCTCAAGAAAATAGATTTAGAAAAGAGATTTGAAAACTATAATTTTGTCGTCAAAGCTTTACTTAATTTAACAACAAACTAGTTGGAGTTTGAAAATCAAAATCATTCATAGGAAATGAATAGGACAATGGCCAAAGTCATTATTCATACAAATAAATCTAGAGTCGCTATTTCCATTGCAAATAACTGAAATTTGGGCAATGGTCTAACAATTAGAGCTTATTTTCTGGGAAGACTCGTCAATGCCATCATTTTTTTCCACGGTATGTTGTGTCTCTAGATATAGATTAGATAGCTTGCCATTCTCAAGTTATACCTTTCAAGTACTGATTTCTGGCTCACCCTTTAAAACACAATTCTACCACTCCATTTTATTTTGTTTTGTCAAGAGAATTGGCAGGACCTTCCCATCCTCTGTTTTACATAATCAATAACCATCCATCAATGTTATAAAGAATAACAGATACACAACAAAGTCCAAAGATGTTCTTGTTGTATACCTATGTTCTAGGACTCATCTGAACTTATTGGTGCAAAGAGATCACCCTGAAAAATAACAATCACATGGAATTTAGGAAAAAAAATTAAATCAAGTCCAAGTAAACCAATCAAAATATGAACATCCTTTTAATCAATAAAATCTCTGATTTAAAATAAAAGTGGCCTAGAATTGAATGTTATATCAACCATGTCAAGTAACTAACATCATGTGGGAAATACAATCCATGCATATTGGATTAGCGAAATAATTGATCTGGTAAAGATTAAAAACAAATGACTTAGAGCTAGAAACACAAATAAATTACTTAGAACTAAGACATGAGGTTACCCTTTCAACCCTGTCGTTAAATAACTCTTCTTTATGTCACTTACCATTAAACTTTTTTTGATACCAGGTGGAAGTGGTATTGTAACATTAACCTCTGAGAGTCTGTTTCCAAGACTACTTCTCGAGATCTGCTCCATTACCAGCATTTGGGGCTAGATAAGCTAAATGCAAAAACCATCAACATGAAAATCAAATCTACATCCTTGTAAAAAAATGGGAGGAAAAAAAATATCCACAAATTGAAACAACCAATAGGAAACCTCATTCCTGCAACATGATTATCTTGTCATGAACAATACAAAATTAAATCAGGAGAAATGTAATTTTTGCCACATTTTGACAATGAAATCTTTTGCATATTCTATGAACAATTGATGAAAAAATTCAGCTAAATCTTGTCAGCATCAGGATTGTAGTAAAACATAAAGGAACCACTCCAACACATATATAATCCTAAACATAAGTATCTATACATATAAATATTTATTGAGGACATTGTATTTTGTGAAAATATGGAAGTCAAATCTTTGAAATAACAGAATTTATGGTACCACTGCCTTATGAAGTCCATTCATTCGAGTATTTATGAAGTCCATTCAGGAATTTATTCAAAGTTCAAAGTTCAAATAATTAACATGTAGCTTAAAAAAACTCAGATTTGAAAAGGAGATAATCCAAAGATGTAGAGTATATATCTCACATTTATATATCCTAATTTCCAGAGATTGAAATGGCACTTTTTAGCATACTATTGTGAATTCAGCCCAAAATGCTAGAAAAAAATATGATGGTTATTTTGCTAATATAGAATTTTTATACATGCATTTATTTAAATAGTTAGCTTGGGATGCCAAACATATCTAAGGATACACACAATACATTGCATCTTTAGCACTGGTGTGTGAACTTGAGACAACGAAGTCCAACATTAAAAATTTGCCTAAATACGCACTAGCAAAATAGGTGAACAATAGTATTGTAGGTATGTGTTATGAATATATGTATTGTGGGCCAATAAGAGTATGGTTGGAACACTCATGTCCAACCCTTCCAATTTTGCCTATAATTTTCACTGGTCTAATAGGTGAACAATAGAACTGTAGGTGTGCATTATGTATCACTTACCTAAATCCAGCACCTTCAACATAGAAATTTCAAAGAATATGTCCAGAACTGGTAGGCAATTTGCAAAATGAAAGAGTTGGCTTCATTGTTTCTGGAGAAGACTAAATTCTTACATTGTTTAATGTAAATTCATGACACTTTTCCAAGCTTAGATGGAACAAAAAGGAACCAAGCTAGAAGGTTATTTAAAGAATCCTTACTTAGCTAGGGTAAAATGTTAGCCCTTTTTTGTCAAAAAGCATAAATGTAAAAACTTTAAGAAATTCAGTGAAGAGACTGTAGAAATTTTCTTATCAAACCACTAACGTAAACAAATCTAAGAATTATTGCTTTGTAGAAGAGATATTCATTATCAAATTAACAAGAAAGTAACCTTTTAGCATAGTTAATGTACTAGTACTTATGTCGTAGTGTCCCAGGGCATGCTAGGGACTACAAGGAGTGTTCATGTACATCTAGAGAGGAGGTGGGGAGATATCGAGCTATAGTCAAGAGAAATACAAGCGATGAGGGGTAGATACTTGAGGTACCCAACCTCTTGGATTATACTTTGCTATGGGAGCCCCGATGAGAGAGTAGTAAGACTGGTGGATGTGGGTAGAGACAGATGCAGATGAAGCAATAGAGAGTGCTATAATGTAGGAGTCCTTGGGCAACACGAGGCCAGTAGGCTGAAATAGTGTGAGCCCTAGTTACAGTCTCAAAGGAGCCCTAGCTGCAGTCATGAAGGGAGACCTAGACATCGTCTTGAAGGAGCTCTAGCCACAGCCGGAAAGAAATCCCTAGCTGCAGTAAACGGTAGCCCTAACTGCAGTCAAAAGGAGGCTTAGCCACAACAAGAGAGAGAACTAAGACGTAGTCTAGAGAGAGGCCTAAGATGTAGTCAAGAGAGGCATAAAGAAGTAGTCATTAGAGGCATAAAGGCGCAGTCAAGAGAGGCCAGATATGTAGTAAAAAGAAGGCTATTATCCATAGCAAGAGGGAGGCCCTTATCAACCATCAAGAAGAAGCATATAGCCACAGTCAAGGAAGGTCTAAAGCAACACTCAGAGAGGCCCTAGACATAGTCAAAGGGAGGCCCTAGCCATTGCAAGAAGGATCCATAAGACAACAAGAAATAAGCCCTAGACGCAATGTGGAAGTCTTATGTTTTGTTGTAGGCACAACGTGTGAAAAAGAGGTTGTTTTGAGTGTTGTTCTTGCGTGCTCTTGTAGGGAGAAGGGCCAAATTTTGAAGTTTAAGATCACAAAAAGAAACGGAATTCAACATGGGTTAAATAGGCTTGTTTTGTAGCTATTCCAGGAAGACTAAAGGGTTGAAAAGAGGCTGAGTATATTTCTTGAAGCTTCAACTAAAGGATGAAATTCAACTAAAGGATGAAACTCAACTAAAGGATGACTAAGCTTAATAAAGTTCATGATCACCTTTTACAATCATATATTTATGAGCGAACCAAACTCTTATTATTGGGACTTATCCTAGTGTCCTGATAGGTGGGATATAGAGGAAAAATACGATCTCCCTTTCTCCATTGTATGCCTCCCACCTTGAAAATCAAAAAGGGGACGTAATGAATTTCATATACACATACTTAATAGATATATATTCCCAATCTCTTGCCATATACTAGTTGCGTTTGCTTGAGCTAGGCTCAAGCAATTAGTCAATCCAGAGCATGCATATCCCTACTTATTCTCCACATGCCTTTGGGTGGATCTCTTTATCCCTGTAGTGCCAGTAAAAGGATTTGGGTGTGGTAAGGGTTGCTAGCTAGTTTTTTGAACCTTTGTATTTACATCTATTTTCGCCTGGCCTTACCCTACTCTCATCTCTATGTATTCTCAAATTAAACCAACTACACAATCGAAAACTTTGTTCTTGTGTGGTATCTCAAAATACTTTTCAAACATAAAATTACAACATACTGTAATAAGGAGACTAATCATGGTTTAAAAGATAAAACTTGACTTCTTACATTAACAATTTCCTTTTACGTGATGCCAGTCTTCTGCCTAGGCCTTGGAACCATGCCTAAACAGGTGTACTACATGACTGGGGGTTTGCACTACCAATAAAATTAATTATAACTAATTATGAGAACAAGATAGCATTGTTTATATACCAGATTGCTTAAATTAAAGATTAGCTTCCTATATGAATTATAGTGCATTAATAGAAACAGAGATAGTTTCCAACAAAAAGCACCCTAAAAAGCAACAAAAGTCATAGGAGACACTTATTTCGCTTCTTCGGTGCTGGTGTTTGAAGACCTCCAACACCATCATCACTTCCACTTTCATCCTCCTGCACCTCAAGAGTTGCAGGTACCACTCTATCCCTGTTTCTTGGAATCTCTCTGATAGGAGTCTCTGCAACCTTCTTAGAACAAGGAATCACAAGTGGATTGGTTCTGTGAGGCATCAACTCCTCACCACTTTCAACAGCTTCCATCATCAACTTCTAGTCTTTAAAATCAAACCAAAAAGCAAATTGGCTGTAAGAAGCTTCTCCAGATGCCATTTTTGTAGCTTTGGGAGCATTTTTGGGGACAACAAAATGTTTTCCATTTTCATCGACATTTATTTCAACTCTACCATCCTTTACTAGAAATCATAATGTAATGTTTTCTACTGTCTGAGAAAATGATATTCTATTTAGAACCAAATTATCTAATCTGGCTTGCTTCTGTTTTCGCAAAATGTTAAATATGCTTGCCATATTCTTGTCTATTTTTGATTTTTCATCTTCTAGGGACTCTTTCACTACTTCAGGTCAAGTGATTTCTGTCGGCTTAGTCTGTTTTCTCTATACTATAACTTTCCTTTGCTTGGGTTCATTATCCATTGGTCCAAGCATAGTGCAAATTCCTACCATGTGCTAGAAAATAGAAGCATCTAAAAGCCCAATATTTCTCCATGGTATTTGGGTTTGATTTCCATTTCCCTCCAAAGACCTGCTTCCATATGCCTGATCACTATAGTTTCTTAGAATATCACTACTAATAAAATCAATTGGAGTATCACCATCATTGTTTTGTGATCTGTTAATAGTAGCAAGGAGTGTATCAGTGTTTGTAACTTGCTCATGAGGTCTCTAAACAAAATTGTGCAAGATTTCCACTTTGCTAATTATAGCCTCAAATTTGCCAGATTCTACTTTTAAAATATTTTCTCTCTCCTCAGCAATCGAAGTCTTAAGGGGATGCTAATGGTACCTTAATATACAGTGTTGCACCATACTCTAATTGTTACCACTGCATGCAGTACCATCTTCTTTCTCTCTCGGGGGCTTACTGTGGCCTTGTTGTGATCCTTTTACCCCACGAGAGGAATCTTCTAGTGTCTAACTCAATGTTTCTTCCTCTCTAACTCTAGCTTGGGTACCAAGCCTTCTACCCGTCCTTTCTATCACCTGCTTTTGGAGTTGATAGAAATGAAAATATTCAACCAAAGATGGAAGGAAGGGCTTGAAATTGAGATTTCTGATTGAAGAACTGCCATGAAATGGAAAGAGAGTAAGAAAATATTTCCATGTTGCATTGAAATGAGGGAGGGTAGGGAGTTGTGAATTCCCCTACCTTGAGAAGTCTGCTTTGTAATAGAAGAGGGATGAAGGCCCACTACAGTGGATATAAATTCCCAATACATACGCATTTTCAAATGAAATTCGTAGGTACAGTGTGCCAATTAAGCGTGAGGATTGGGAGAAGTGATACATGTGGGAGAGTGGCCATATTATTGAAGAATTGTTTACATTGAGGAAGGACACCATTTGAATATGGTAAGAATGTCAATTATAACATGGAGAGTTTCCAACACCACTTTCTCATCTACATGAGGGAGTTTACAATTTGTATATCTTTATCTCAGCCCCATGGTGAATATATTAGTGTGAGAATCCACTATTTCATGATCCATATATTGGATGCTTTGATGAACTTGAGTTTTATAAGGAAATCTCTTTAGATATCCAGAACGTCTAAAAAATTTATTTGAACAATTATTGTCTTGCAACAATGTTTATTGATGATAAATTGCTTGGTAATGTACGCATGCATAGAAGAGTGTGATTGATGGCATGGATACTCAGCCTTTCGGGTCGAAATGGCCACCTCTAAAGATAACATTTGGAATAAGCTTTGAGCCTTTCTTTGAGATGGCATCCAAGAAGTTGGAGTGAAGACATCAAGGAACTCTATATTTTGACATATTCCAGCTGAATCGCCAAACATGCAAGAGAAACTAAAACCAAGGGTTATATAAGTAATAACCCTAGTGTATGGGAAATCCAGGCTTTTAGAGGAATATTTCCGCATTTAATAATTGAATGAGATAAATATTTCTGTTACATTATGTGCTGTTATTGAGATGTTTGGATGTTTTGGGTGAACACTTGGCCCATATTCAAGAACATCCAATAATGTTCGAGTCCAAGATAGATTTAAATAGATCATTTATCAAATTAGTTGTCCAACTATGAAAGACAAACAAGTTTTGGAAGAGATACATTGGAGTACTATCAAAGCAGATTGTGGAGCATGTTAGAAAATGGATTAAAAAGGTTTTCAAAATGTGACTCTACTAAAATTTAACATTTAGCATTGTCTTATAATTTTCTTATCAACTTTCATGGAGGCAAAAAGTGATAAGAGAAACTTGCACAATAATGGCGGCCATTAGAGTGAGAAACACAATGAATTAGCAAAATGGAATATGTTGTTATGATGACACATGGGAAGATACTTATTACTCTCAATGTGGTTGTACAGGAAAAATAGTTTTTGCGTTTGAGTATAGTTGATGTATCGTAATGTAGCGGTTGCTTCCCTGCTGCAATAAAACAAATATATATCCATCTCAAGGTGAAATAATAACACCCGTATACCTTTGAATGATATGGGCTATGTGTTGTGCTCAATATCTAGGAAAGTATCTATCAGTCATAGTGCGATGAAGTGATGGGTTTGGGTTTCCATGACTGTGTTGAGAAAGTATATCGATACAACTGATGAAAAAACATATGTTCAATTCCCTAGAACATATATTATTTTCATTACTTGTCCAGGATAAATCCACGACCATAGTTGAGAAAGGTAATCAAAAGAAAATAAATATGTAGTTTATTTAAACAAATGTGGCATGAGCGGAAAAAATATGCACCAAATTACAAAATGTGAAAGTCAAAGTTCTGTATAAAAGTTTTAAATTAAAAAAATTTCAAACAGTTGCTAGGAAGTTTAACGAATGCAACTGCCCAACACTCATCCAATGGCCATTCAAGGAGGGTCGAATCCATCCATCAATATGAAGAGATCTATAAGAGGAAATAGCGACTTTGAAGAAGGGATCCCTGATTTTTCATACCCAGATGTTGCCTGATTATTGAGCAAGGGCCTGACAAGTTAGTGAGGGTTTCCTTTTGTTTTTGTTTCAATTTATTTTCATGCTTAAATTTTTGCTAATATGATGTCATTGGTGGACCTTAATATACGGTGCTGCACCATACCCTGATTGTTACCACTATAAGCAGTAGCATCTTCATTCTCTCTCGGGGGCTTACTATGGCCTTGTCGTGATCCGTTTACCCCACGAGAGGAATGTTGCAATGTCTGACTCAATGTTTCTTCCTCTTTAACTATATCTCAGGTGCCAAGATTTCTACCTATCCCTTCTATCACTTACTTTTGGAGTTGAGAGAAATGCAGAAATTCAACCAAAGCTAGAAGGAACAGCTTGAAATCTATGTTACTAGAAACCAAAAAGGGGAAATGAAATGATAAACAACAATGAGACGAGAAACAGAGTTTGGAAATTTCACATTCAAGAAACGAGGAGAGATAAAAACAAGACAAATATGAAACATACAACCAAGCATTTGTTTCACATTCAAGAAATGAGGAGAGAGAAAAACATGAAAAATATGAAACATAAAACCAAGCATTCATCATTAACATTCTCGAATAATATGGTTCATAGGTAGTTTCTCACATTGGCCATTCCTCAATACTTATACTGATCAACAAAGCTTCTATTTCTCACATAAGCCATTCTTGAATACCCATGTTTGATCCTCTAAGCTGAAAAATACAATAGTGAACAAACACTTGGCATCGAATTCAAGTTTGATTTAGCCTTTGCATTTTCCAGATGAGTACATGATCCCACATACACTGTATATATTCTTGGATGTGACATGAGTGGACTTCAAATTTGGGATATATTGTATCATTTTCCACATAGTTATTGGGTTATTATTTTCATGGTTGGGTATGGAGATTGAGTTGATCTCCATTGGATATAGAGCCAAAAATAGAGGGTTGTCTTGAACTATTGCCACTTGCATAACCATAAATACTACAACATGGCCACTTGCAGAACCATAAATACTACAACATATACTACAACATGTGTTTAAAGACAAAATCTAAAGAGAAAACTTTCAAAAATTTATCTTTAATCCATTATAATAGAAAACTAATCTTTATAATAATAAAAAACAATATATTTTAAAAGTATAGTTGAACTAGATATTAAAATTGCTAGTTTGTGAGAAAACAAATTAACTAAATTATTTAACTACTAATTTATAAAAATATATATAAAATATCTATACACATTACTAATTTATAAAAGAGATTTTATCCCTTTAGGGTGTTCGTATATCCGAAATTAAGATGGATCTAGCCTAGTATATATTATTTACCATAATTATTGTTAAAGTGTATAATAGCTATCTCATATTTGTATTTGCATTGATTAGATGATTATTATATGTAGTCATGTTTTGTATTAATTATTTTAATGCATCATATATATGGTTTTGTTTAGTAAATTTAATTTTATGTTAAATTTTAATAGTTAAATTTAGATATTCTTTCTTGATATTAGTTATTTTTTATTAATTTTCATTTTATTCCATTGGATCCATTAAAATTTGTTATCTGAGTCAATGTTTCCAATTAACAACTGTGGTTGATCAATATAAATAAATCAAATAAATTATTAAATTGTGATTTTTCTTAATTTCTAAGTAGTTAAATATTATATATAAATATCACTTGTGGTTATAACATACTAAACCATTCATTTTACTTGTTAAATATGATTATGTTAAAATAACTTAAAAAAAATGTTATCACCCATGGTTAGAACTTACCAAACCATTCTTTTTTAGTCCCTAGATTTGTTTATGTTAAAATAACTTTTGAAAAAAATGTTATGGCCAATAGTTTTGTTATATTCCATGGTTCTGTACTTTATATTCATTTAATTTGCTAGTTTTTGCACATGGTTTTGTTAGATTCCATGGGTCTGTATTTAATACTTATTTAATTTATTATATTTTTCTCATCGTTTTTCTTTCATAAATTAAAACAAGCGAGAGAGACCTTGAAGTCTTGAAAAGAAATGTCATAATCTAGGTATTTTATTCTAGGGCCCTATTAATATATTTTTGGTTGTTAGATTTTTGTGCCAAGAGACCCTTTCCACCTAGCGAATATGTTATAATATTTGGCATTTTAACTCAGTCAAAATAAAACAAAATCAAATCAAATAAAAAAACATAAAATTCTCGAGTGCATAGTTTTTTCTTGCCCATGGTTTTTTCCCATGGTACTCCTAACCCATGGTTTTTGTCCATGGTATTTTTCTACAATGTAGCCTATTCAAAGGCTAATAAGTAAAACAACCTAGATCCATTTTAACTGTGGATCAAGCCTTGAGAGGATCAAATCTCTTCACTTAAAGAAGTTTGTAGCTTAAGAGAGATAGATCTACGCTATAAATGAAGAGGAGTATTTTCTTGGAGTAGTACTCCTATTTTTTTTGTATTTAAAATTTATTAAATGATGGATTTCTATTTTGTATTTTGATTTCTGAGACTTGTTTATTTTTATAAATTTACAATTATTTCTATCGCTATTTTTATGTAATTATGAAAATTTCCATATTTATCATAGTTGAAATTATGTTTGTATCACAGACATATTAATCAATAGCTTGTTGCTCTTAAGCTTTATTATTGAAAATTACCTAACATAATCTCTCTTAGCACCCATGGAAAAAGTATTTATGGTATAAAACTATTAATGGGATGGTTAATAGATAATTATTATTTTTTATATATTAAATTAATGTCATTGGTTGATGATATTACATTATAGATAGTATAATAGTTGATAAAAGTTTCTACAGGATGGTTTTATCAAAATCCTTTTCCAATCATTTGAGAGGTTATAAACTAGACCAATGGCAAAAAAAATATATTGTGTCTCAATGTTTATATAAATTAATTAATTAATTAGAAAATTTAACTAAATGATTTAACTACTAATTTATATACATATTTTTTTTTTTTTTGTAAATAAGCATTTGAATTAACAATAGGAGAATATGTTATTACCCGATCGGGTTGTATGACGTGGGGAAGGCTGAAATGATGTACCGGCGGCAGAGGATTCAGGCAGGTGTAGGCATTATTATCGCAGGTGTTAGGTGCGACGGGTTGGTAAGGGATTCAGAATGGCAAGTCGGTTGACAAGACGGGAAAGCAGAGCCGCGGACAGAGAAGAGGTGGAGTAATGATAGCATTGGGATCCAGGAGAGCAGGCAACACCAAAATATGATGAGAACAGGCATGCAAAGGAGCATGTTAAAGGAGCGAAGGTGGCGAGCGTGCCCGAGGAAGGAGATCTGCTGTGGAGGCCGTCTGGGTAAAGCAGAGCGAAGTCACAGCGAGAAGGGGACGAGCAGCCCTGTCAACAGAACGCGCTGTGAGTGGAGACGAAGAGGAAAGGAAAACATGGAACCGGAAGGCAGCCAGAGAGGCCAACGATGGATGCGAAGCAGTCGGTTTGAGACTGAACAAAGCAGGAAAGAGGAGGACAGGAAGGGGAAGCGGAAGATGGCGGACTGCACACCTCAGGATGTTCCAGTGTATGAAGTATCATAAGGGGAGAGTGAGGAAAGGTTGGAGGGCCGAGAGGAGACTGGGCAGGCGATAAGGTGAAAGGGCCGAAGCAATTCAGAAATCAGGAGCAGCGACGATGAGGGAGGGAGCCCAGCCAACCATGCAGGAAGGGGTAGGGGTCGGAACAGGAGAGGGAGAGGACGTAGGGGCCGAGGCAGTCGATGAGGCTGGGATATTGCGGCCGGGCGCAGCCGAAGAGGACGACAGTGTAGCACCAGCCAAGACGAAGGAATGGAGACAGGGATGCACGAGGGGACCCGACAGACCAGACAAACAATTGGAAACAGGGTATGGATAGCAGAGAAGGAATACAGAGAGAAATCAAACCCAAAAATCAAGAGAATTCTTGAGCATTGGGAGGAAGAAGCTATCCAAGCCCAATCAGAAGAGGAGATGGAAGACTGGACAGACCTCATGCCAGACCCTGGGCACACCAGAGGAAGAATGATGCTCTACAAGCAGTCCCTTCATTTGTACTGGGTTATGAAAAGGCTCATGGCTAAGGCCATGGAACATGTAGCAGTGGAGATGGTTGAACTGTCTCAGGGCATCCCGAATTTAAAGAAAGAATTGAAGAACATAATAATCACTCTGTTGATGCAAGATAAAAGACTGGAAGACCTGTAGCAACAACTTGAGGCAAGCGGGGTGCTGGTCAAGAAGGAGAAACAACAGAAAGGGAATCCAGAGAACCAGTAATTCCAGGCATGTCCATGATGGATGAAGGAACTGTCATTTTTTGTCTATGTTTTTAGCCATGTTTGGCCTTTATGTTTATATATATATGCAGGTGTCTGTAGGTAGAAATAGGAGTATAGATACAGTGTATAAGGCATGGAAAGAAAAGTTTAAAGTATTTTATTTTTTGGCAGCAGTGAAAAACTATCGGTGGTCAATATACTCGGTTTCCCTTCAGGGAGGGTTGAGACCCCTAACTGTGTAATGTTTCTGTTTTGTTAATAGAATGTGGCACCACCCAACTTACAAAAAAAAACAATAGGAGAATATGTTACAAAACTTCTGCTGCTGCAGATTTAAGGGTTGCTTGACAACACACCTGGCTATTGGGAATTGCATTGGCCAAAAAGGAGAACAGGCTCACCACGCAGGGCGGTCGCGCCGATATCAAAATGCCAAACAGGCACACCACTCGGGGCGGCCAAGAAAGTAACCAAAATTAGATATGGCTCACCACGCAGGGCGGCCAAGACTATAACCCAAAAAATAAAACGGCTCACCATGCAGGGCAGCCAAGAGGTGACGACATAATAACCAGAAAACCGATTACAAGAGGTGCCACGATTCCAAGAGAAGAGAGCTGAGTACATGGTAACAGGAACAGAGAACATAAAAACTGGGAGGGAGAAAGTCCGAGATAGCAAAAAGGAACAATGGCCGCAACCATCAGCAGTGGGTTGGCCCCTGTTTCGGCTGGTGGCCGGACCCCTGCTTCGGCAGGTCGTTCGGAGGGACGCCAGAAGTCTCCCCAGTAAAACCCTTGGTGTTAGCCATGTTCCTCATAAGCTTGATGAGCACAGTGAGATTTTTGCCAATGGTGTCCGCTTGCTGGTCAAGCGAAGATAATTTGAACTCGATACTTTCCACAACGCACATGTGGTCATGCTCCATGGCGTCCATCTGGCGCTTAAGCTTCTGCACTCTTTCATCTTGCTCCTCCTGCGCTTCCAGGACCTTTGCCAACATGGTCTTCATTCTCCAAGCCTCTGCTTGTGTTCTGACAAATTGAGTTTCCCGAGTGTAGGTGGTGCCCGGGTCCTGCAACCAGTTCACCTCCCTCTCCAACTGCTGGTCTGATAACTTAGCTTCCTCTGCCTTCACACTGCTTTCTAAATCATCCAACTTCCGCTAGTTACGCTGCGAGGTTTGAGTCTCATACATTTCCTGGGCGTGATGAAGGTCCTTTATAGCCGCCTGGTTGCGGCAGCTATCTCCTTTCATGGTGTGGGAGACTACCACGGTGATAAGCAGCTCTGTGTTGGCAGAGGGAAAGCTCTTCACCTTGCAATACGATAAAACAATGCTTTCCATATTTGCCAAGGACGTAGTTAAATAACCGGGGGCCTGAAGATGGTTGGATGAGGGAATTAGGAGGGAGGGCCACTTGCCTGTCCTGTCGTGATTATTACCGCGAGAAGGAGGAACGGTGGGATCAGAGAATAATTGAAGGCGATTATTACTACCGATCTTTCCCTCGTCCGCAACCCGCTAGGTAAGCTTTGTCCTGCTGTGGTTACGGCGCCGAGGATCCAAACAGATCACGGGGCGGTACAAATCCTTATGTCTGCAACCACTGACGGATATGCCTTGTGCCAATTGTCCTTCGTCCTCATCCGTATTTAAGGTGGTGTGCTTAGTCAGCATGGTGTCTAGCCGGAAATCGGAGAGCCATTACTGTTCCGTCGTCGCTTTCTGTCTGGGCGATGTCCTTACTGGCAAGCTGTAGGCAGGTTCCCTTAAGGTCAGGACACGTGATGTCGTCCCACCAGCTGTCCTTCAGATCATTTGGGTTCTCAATCCCAATGTTTGCCAGGTGGTCTACCACCGAGTTTCCTTTTCTTCTGATCGCCTGAAAGGTTAGACCTTTCATTTCACGAAGCAAATTGGCTATGTTTTCGGTTGCCTGAGCCAGGCGCCAATGCTTCGTGACTCTGCTCACTAGAGTGCCATGGTAAATTCACCTGGCCGCTGTAATGGCCACTTCAGAGTCTCCCTCTATGACAACGTTGGCAATCTGGTTCGTGTGCAAAATTCGAAGGCCTTTTTCCATCGCAGCGAATTCCATTTCATTGTTGGTGGCTTCGCCCAACACTTGACTGTAGATATAAAGGATTTCCCCTCTGTGGTTATTGATAACCCCTCCAATACCTGCCAGACCGGGGTTGCCCCTGGAGGCCCCGTCGAAATTTAATTTAAGAAAGCCTGTCGGGGGCCTGTGCCATCCTTGTTGATCATTTGGAGGTTTGAAATTGCTGCTTACAGTTGGAGCGTTGTTCCCATTTTCCAATTTGAAACTAACCCAAATGCGTTGGTCCTTGGGCGAAGGATTTGAGTCAGACGACCCAGTGCATTTGGCCGAGATTAATTCGTGGATGTTAGCGGATAAGGTAAGCTGCGAGAACTAGAAATTCCTCTGTTCATTTTGAAAAATTCTCCTGTTCCGTTCCTTCCATATAGTCCAAGTTATAAAGCTGGGGATAATTTTCCAAATACTGTTTACTCTGTGATTGTTCGAGAAGTCGCCTGGCCACTGAGTAATTGTGTCCTAGATAGAATTTATGTTCCTGTTGGATTGTTGCATTATGTTTTCTAGCCATTTCCATATACTGTTTGCCCAATTGCAAGAGTTAAACAAGTGATTTATAGTTTCTTCTGCTTTTCTGCACATGGGACAAATTGAAGGGATTGAGAAGTCTTTTTTCCGAAGGTTATCCCATGTGAGGGATTTTCCTCTCATGACGAGCCAGAGGAAGGTCTTGATTTTGGGCCAAAAGAGGCTATCCTAGACCTTGGTGCTCCAGGGGAGGATTTCCCCTTGCTCATTCTGTTCCAATTGCATCCTGGCTTCTTTTAGGGTGTAGCTACCGTTCCCCTTCATTCCCCATATGAGCTGATCTCTGGCTGAAGAAGATCGAATTTTCCTTTTGTTGAGAGTGGATAGGAGGCTCTGAATTCGAGCATTATCAGCTGTGAAGCTGATGGAGTTTGGGGGATTCTAGGCTCTCCACTCCTGCTCGTTGTTTTCCTGGCTCTAATACTGATTAACTCTGTAGTTGCCTGCTGTTTGAACTTCTCTTTTGTAGTTTTCCAAATCTGGCGTTGCAAGGCGAGGAAGCTG
Source organism: Pinus taeda (assembly GCA_000404065.3). Lineage (NCBI taxonomy): Eukaryota > Viridiplantae > Streptophyta > Pinopsida > Pinales > Pinaceae > Pinus > Pinus taeda. Next base: position 50,140 of record APFE030570990.1, read on the forward strand.
CTGCCAAGCATCCTCCCAAAAGAACGTTGTTTCTCCATTTTGAATTTCCCAAAAACTGTGATCTTGAATAATGTTGCGGTTACGTTTGGCTAGGTTCCATATGGGAGAGCCTTCTGGAACCTCCTGAAGCCGGATAAGGTCCTTCTCATTGCATTTGGGAGTGTATTTCTCCTTCCAATGCTTTTCCCAGGGAAGGTGAGGTTCTTTAAGCCATCTCCACCATAATTTCGCACCGCAGATATTGTTGGAGGTCAGGGGATCAATAAGGTTGAGGCCACCGAGAGATTTTGATTTGCACAACTTATTCCAGGCAACCAAGGCCCATTTGTTTTTTTCTGCGTTGCCTTTCCATAAGAATGTCCTTTGGATTGTTCTGATCCTATGAAGAATGCCCTGGGGGGCAGGCAGGATGGAAAGCAAGTAATGAGGTATGGCTTGCAAGATGACCTTGGTTAGGACTAGTCTGCCTGCAAAGTTTAGGGCTCTGTGAGTCCAGTGTCTGCATTTGCTTTCTAGCTTGGCTAGAGTGCTTTCCCAGTGATGCTTTTGCTAGGGTTTTGAGGTGAGTGGAGTGCCCAGGTATTTGGAGGGCAGAATACTCCTTTTAAATCCTAGAATGCTTGTGAGACGCTTCTGAATTGCAAGGTGCGTATTGAAGAAAAAAATCTTTGATTTAGCATGATTGATTTCCATACCTGAAGCTTTGCTGAATAGAGTTAGGATGGATTTATAGGCAAGCGCTTCTTTCACCGTGGGGGTGCCATGCAGCAGGGTATCATCCACGAACTGCTGATGCATTGTGGCTGGACTAGAATGAAGAGGATGGAGACCTCTGATGCTACCTTCTTCTTTAGCTTTGTGGATAAGATGACTTAGGCCTTCCATGAGGATCACAAAGAGGAAGGGGGAGAGGGTCTCCCTGCCTGATGCCCCTGGAAGGGGTAAAGGTCTCTGAGGGTGAACCGTTGATGAGAATGGAGAAGGAGGAGGACTTGATTAGAGCTAGAATCCACTTGTTCCATTTTTGATCAAATCTGAAAGCTGTAAGAATAGCTTCCAAGTAGTTCCAATTTACCTTATCAAAAGCCTTGGAGAGATCGAGTTGCATGAGCATCCCAACTTTTTTCTTGGTCTGAAGAGTGTGCACCATTTCTTGTGCTAAGATGATATTGTCTAGGATTTGTCGACCTTCTACATAACCAGACTGTTCTTCTGAAATGAGATTAGGCAGGATGGGCTTGAGCCTGTTTGTGATGACCTTAGAGATGATCTTGTAGATCACATTGCAGAGTACAATAGGTCTGAACTTCTCAGGGGTGTGGGCATTATCTTCCTTTGGGATTAAAGCCAAGAAGGTGGAGTTGATGGATTTGAGAATAGTGCCTGAGCGTCTGGAGTCTTCAACCACTTCCCAGATTTCTGATTTGATGGTTGGCCAACAAGCTTTGTAGAAATTGATGGTAAAGCCATCCAGGCCAGGGGCTTTATCATTAGGCATGCTCTTTACTGCTTCCTCCACTTCCTCCATTGATATTTCTTTGAGGAGGGCAAGATTTTGGTCCTTTGTTACCACTTTGGGGATGGATTGCGTTAAAGTGTTAATAGCTTCTGCTCTGTCTATATGCGATTCTTGAGCAATGTGCTTGAAATGTTCTGTCAGGAGCGAGGAGATTTCCCTGTGATTGTGAAGAGTGTCGCCCGATTCGTTTTTGAGATTGAGAATTTTGTTGGCATTTCTGTAGTCGAGGGTGGACCTGTGGAAGAATTTTGAGTTTTGCTCGCCCTCTTTAAGCCATTGCACTCTGGATTTCTGTTTCCAGAGTGTTTCTTCTTGAAGGCTTCTGTGTTGCCATTGTGTCATTAGATCTTTTTCCAGCTCCTTTGATTCCTCAGTAATGTTGCCAGAGGTCCAGCTTTTATGTATTATCTCTAGCTTGCCTTCTAGAATGGATTTTTCCTTGAAAATGTTGCCAAATTCCGTGATGTTCCAGTGCTTGATTTTGCTTTTAATATGCTTGAGCTTGCTTTGGAGTTTGAACATTTTGGTACCTTGAACATTCAGTGGTTCACGCCACCATTTCTCTAGCAATTGAACAAAATTAGGGTGCTGTAACCAGAATTTCTCAAAGCGGAATGGCTTATTTCTCGGGGTGCCCAGGAAGGCAGCCTCTAGAGAGATGGGCCAGTGATCCGAACCTCCACTAGGGAGAATATCCGAGTTAACAGTGATGCCCTCTAGAACGATGCTCTCTGAGATGAGGAATCTATCCAGGCGGGAGGCGATGAGGTTCTCTCCTCCCCTTCTGTTATTCCAAGTAAAGGAGTAGGAGGAAGGCTGCACATCCACCAGCTTTGCTGATTCAATGAATTCGGCGAAGGCCCCTGCGTCCCTGTTGAGCTTTCTTAACCCTCCCTTCTTCTCCAGGAGAGTGGTGATCATGTTGAAGTCTCCGCCCATGATGATTTTTGAGGCATGATATCGAGATTGCAGACTTTTGAGAGAGTTGAGGAAATGGAACTTTTCTTCTAATCTTTGAGGGCCATATACATTAACACAGAGATAAGTTTCAGAGTTACCTGTGATTTGAATCTCCGTGGCTATGTAGGCATGAGTGGCTTCTGAGGCAAGTATACTGATAGCTCTTGTGTCCCAAAAGGTGGTGATACCTCCTTCCCAACCTTGACTGGCAACTTCAATGAAGTCGAGAGGCTTACCTAATTTTTGACTGATGTTTTTTATGAGAGAGGAAGAGCACTTTGTTTCTTGAATAAACATCATGTCCGACTTTTCTGTTTGGAACTTCCTGATGAGAAGTCTTTGTTTTTCTTGGCTATTGAGCCCTCTTACATTCCATGAAATTACTTTCATTGGTAACTAGGTTTAAAAATGATAGGACGGGAAGGCTTCTAGGGCCTTCATTTTACCTGAGTTCAACATTAGGATCCCTAAGTCATGAAGAACCTCTCCATTCGTCCTCCTTCCCCTTTTCTTTCTTGGTTTAAAGCCAGCTGGGTTGAGGGAGATGATTTTGGAGTGGTTACCTGTTCCTATTGCTATTCCTAGTTTCCTATTTTTCCTGGCCAATTCAGCCCTTTGTCTTGCAATGAAGAGTTCGCTGATCTTTTTTAGTTCTTCTTCTAGAACATTTTCAATGCCTTGAGCCTTCCAGTTCTCCTCTAGAGCTGGTAAGTTAACCCCTGCCTTTTTTAGAGCTTCGTTTAGTTCCTGTTCATCGCTACCTCCATCACTGTATAACATCTCCGTATCTTCGTCTTGGGTGCTTTCCTGTTCTTGTCTCTTATCTCTGGGACTGTGCGGGTTTTCACCCTGTTCTTTCCTGTTGTTTTCTTGCTGGTTCTCTTGTCCCTCTGTGTTCCTCTCTTCTGCCCTTACCTCTTCTGTTTCTGTGTCCGTTTCCAGAACCCTGAAGGGGTTGAGGGTGGCGCTTGGGACGACCCCTGTTCTATTAGGTATTCTTCGATTGGCCCTTTGCCTGGTTTTTGGTTTGGTGAATGTCTCTTTATTCTCCACCTCGGGCTGGGTTTTGCTTGCTTCTTCCGTTCTATTAAGAGGGCAGTCTCTTACTAGATGCCCGTGTTCGTGACATTTTCTGCAGCGAAATGGGATTTGTTCGTAGTCAATGGCCTGAAAATAGTCTTCGTCCTGAAACTCCAACCAAATACCTTCATCCAGGGCTCCAGATACGTCCAGTTCCACACAGATTCTGGCACAGGAAGTGTATCTGCGTTGAATAGTTGCTTCAGAAGCTTTGACAAAAGTGCCTAGCTTATCTCCTATTTACTTAAGAGTAGCTAAACCCCAATAGTCTATGGGGAGGGAGAAAAGAAGGATCCATACAGGAACCTGTGTGAAGGTTTCATTTTCAGGGACGAAGTTGGGCTTCCAAGGTCTCATATAGAGACCCGCTGAAGAAAAAAAATATGGACCTCTGTCGAACACCCTATCTTTATCTTCTAGGTTTGTAAAGACAACCGTGAAAAAACCTTTAGCTCCTAGGTGCAAGTTAATGTCACCTTTGGGTCTCCAGTACTGTTTGATCCATTGGCATAGGCTCGCTCCGTTGGCCACAGCCCCATAAATTTTCATATGACCGCATGCTCCGACATGTGCTCCCTGTGAGCTTGGATCTTCGGGTCTGTACAGATCACTCTGAGTGCTTCTTTCTTTTTTGGCTTGCAGGCTCCCTGTGGGGCGTTGTTTGTGCCTAAGGTGATGGGTGATTCCCCTTCTTTTCCTTCTCGTGTCCTCCCTTGCTTCTCTTTCTCGTTTTCATCAGTGGTCTGGGTTTGCTTTGGGCCCTCATCTTGACTATTCACAGTAGCCCTGAGGGGGTTATTTTCTGTTTCCTTATCCTTCTGTTTGGAACTCCCTCCATGTTCCGCTGACATTTTCTGCTCCTTGTCTTTTCTGTGGCCTCCTGGGTTTCTGCTTTCTTCGTAACCTGAGATTTTTAACCCTTCATTTCTTGTCTTCTTGTGCATTACAATATTCTTGAACGATGGGGTCCTTGTGGACCCCCGCTGAGCATTTGTCGGGTCAGTCCTCTTCCCCTGCAGAGGAGATCAGCCAGTCTGATGAACTGCGCTGCCAGAGCAAGCTCTGGAATGGCAGGGAAGGGCGTTAAACCCTAGAGCAGAGGTTGCAGCCGATTATCGCCAGAGCCATTTCCTAGCTCGTTTGCCCTAGATGTTAATTTATATACATATAATATCTATATACATTACTAATTTATAAAAATATATATAAAGAAACCTTATACATTTAAATTTATAATTTTATATAAAAATACACATTTTAAATATTAGATATAATCACTAAATCCACTTTTAAATAAAAGCAACAGAAAAAATAACAAAAAAAAATTGTAAAAACTTAACCATACATTGCGACACATTAATGGCTACAATTAAAAAAATAACATAACTTTAACTAATAAATTCCCTAAATAGTCAACATTGTTAAAGATATATTAAGCACTATTGCAAGGTGTTGTGACTACGGAGAACACCCAACCTATTTGCAACAAACCTGTTCCGTTAGCACCTAAGCTATATATGGTTGACTTCTAACTATAGACTATGAAAATTCCCTCAAAAACTATCCAGAAAACCAATGTTTTTTATGATTCATTTCAACGTCCAATGCAGAAGAGATCCATATTGCAAATGAACTAGATTAACGTTTTCCATAAAATAGTTTCAAGTTTGGAAAACCCAGTTTCTTGCATTAAAAACAGAAAACTACCGTATAAAACACAAAACACCATTTTTTGTACTGTTCAATTTTTTATACAGTGGTTTCCATAAAATAGTTTCAAGTTTGGAAAACCCAGTTTCTTGCATTAAAAACAGAAAACTACCCTATAAAACACAAAACACCATTTTCTGTACCGTTCAATTTTTTATACAGTTGTTTCTAGAAATGAAGACTTCCGTTCTGTTTCTGGTAACAAAGCTTGAAATTGAGATTTCTCATTAAGGACTGCCATGAAATGGAAAGAGAGCAAGAAAATCTTTTTGTGTTGCATTGAAATGTTCAATTTTTTATACAGTTGTTTCCATAAATGAAGCCTTTCGTTCTGTTTCTGGTAACAGAGCTTGAAAATGAGATTTCTGATTAAGAATTACCATGAAATGGAAAGAGAGCAAGAAAATCTTTTCGTGTTGCATTGAAATGTGGGAGGGCAGAGAGTTACCCTGAGAATTCTAAGTTGCTGTTTTTTTGGTGTGGTATACTACCAAACTACTATTTTTGTAATTTTTGGTGTGGTATACTACGAAACTACTATCTTTGTCATTTCTGGTGTGGTATACTACCAAATTACTATAAGGGTTCAGCGTATATTTAATATAATTTCACTGCCAATATAGTAATTGTGGGGCTAGTTCATTTGAAGCTAAATTCTTAAAAAACAAAACCCAAATAATGTAATTTCAGGTGAAAAAGTTCGTATATTGTTTGAAGCAATTGACAAGGAAGGAATTAAAGGAGAGAAAGGGTACCTGTGCAAGTATTTTCTTGGGCTCTTGAAAGAAGACCAAGGCTTCTGATCCTTCCATCGTGGTCCAAATTTTCTCAGGGAAAATAGATCCATGTTTTTTGAGCAAGCCATTGAAGAGATCCTTCTCAATCTTATTTCTCAACGCATCCAAATTCAACCATGAAACAATAACTGCTAGCGAATTACTACAACATTTCATGGGAAAATATAAAACAAATTTGAAAATAAATTCTAGGAATGACCATCGATCTAGAAACCCTAAAAATTATACAACTACCTATACCTCTTTCCATATAACCACAAATCAGATTGTGCTGTCTCCATGGTCTTTCCTTTTTTTTTTTCAACTACTCAACATACATTTCATGTGAAAATATAGAACAAATTTGAAAATCAATTCTAAGAATGACCATCTATCTAGAAACCCTAAAGATTGATCCAATGACCTATACCTGTTTCCATATAGCCATAGATCAGATTGTACTGTGCCCATGATCTTTCCTTTTTTTTCAACTACTCAACATTCATTCAAATACACTAAGGCGGGGAAGAAAACTTGTTTTGGTCTTTCCTTTTTTTTTTCAACTACTCAATATTCATTCGAATATACTAAGGCGGGGAAGAAACACCACATAATGGTCTTTCCTCTTTTTTCAACTACTCAACATTCATTCAAATACAATAAGGCGAGGAAGAAAACACTACAAAATGGCCTTTCCTTTTTTTTCAACTACTCAACATTCATTCAAATGCACTAAGGCGGGAAAGAAAATGCGGCAGAAATGAAATTTTTAATTTGGATGACCGTTAAATTTTTAATTAATAATATATATATATATATATTTTTTTTTTTTTTTAAATTCAAAACATTATATTTTATGATTATCAAAATTGCATGGGATGTATATTTTCTTATATTATTGTATACTCATTTCCAAAAATCATATTTTTTATTTTTTCAAAATTAACAAATTAATTAACCATGTTGTAAGTTGTAATTTTACACAATTCAGATTTGGATTTTATATAATAAAACAAAAAAAATTATAAATATTTTTTGTCAATTTTTAATTATCTAATACTAATGTTATGGATTTCCATGTTATTTAAACAAATGATATTTGGTTTTATAATTATTATGTCAAACTTTAAAGTTAAAAATTAACTTTTAACAATGCAATCTTTTATAACCAATTTGGATGTAGTCCATTGTTATGGCAGTAAAAATTGAATCTCATGAGTCAATTTGGTTTTAGTTCATTGTGATGGTAGTAAAAAATGAATCTCATGAGCTTGGTCCTACCCACACATTGGTATAGTCCCACCCAAGGAACCATTGATCTTTCTCCGTGATTCGGTAAGATTGTACCAAGAAGCACCATAATGTATGGAATTTCTATTTCCCACAATTGAAAAAGCACCATAAGTCCTTCTACATGAACATTTTGCTTCTGTATTGTTGAACTAAACATGGCAAGACTTTCTTGTGGCAACAAGAATTTTCGAAACCCTCATCCCCCCTATCACAATATATCTTAGAATCTGTCATGTTGGACTGTAGTATCCCTAGTAAGCATATAGGAGTGTAGGGGAACACAACCTCAAAGTCAATGGGAAGCCAAGGGGAAAGGTTTGTGCATCTAAGAGGGATACCTTGATTACATAGATGTGGTTTTCTAAGCTTTTGCATTAATCAAATGTATATTTGAGGGGGAATTCAACGATAAAAAAATGCTTGACTGAATTTTCATACACAAGGGTTGATTCTACTTCGAATTTTGATACTTTGTGTTTACTCACTTTAATGTCATTACATATAACTAATAATTTGCAAGTTATTGTCTCATTTGATATCATTTTATTTCAATTGTGAAGTGACTAAGCCTTGAACCCCAAATCCTCATAGCTAAGATTTACAAAGTATGCATTGCCTCATTTCCTCTCATTTTACTTCAGTTAAATGGAGCAACTATGCATTAGCCCCAAACCCACACAACAAAGCTTTTCACAATACATAATCCTCTCTCTCCTTGGTATTGCACTTGGTTTAGATATACTTTTCTTAGAAGAGAAGCAATGTCTCACTAAATACCTTACATGTTAACTTATCATCGGATCCCATTACATTTTCCAAGCATTGAGGACATTAATAAAATTTTGAAATTCAATTTCACAATCATTTGATGTAATCACCATGTTCCATCAATTTTAGGTAAACTCTACAAATAAACGTAAGTAATTATTTGATTCTTTTCATTGATTCTAAATTAGCAAGTGAGAAAACTTCAGATGCATCTTTATTTTTAAAGTACAATCATCCAAAAAAATTCATCAAAGACTAAAGATAGGTTAAAACCTTTATGGAGTGAAAAATATTGTTGGTATCCTCCAGAATAACACTACTTTCAAAAGCTGGGTTCAGATTTTACCACAAATGCAAGAACCAAAGTGAGAAGTTTATTTTAAATTTGTTATAACATGATATATTATAAAATTTTTTTGAAGAAGCACACAATATAAAAAAGTTTTGTATCTAGTATCATTCTAGATAGAGAAAAGTACTCGTTAGGCTATCTATGACATGAGTAATAATTACTACCCACCTACTTTCAAAATCATCATGGACATTTAAGTATTAAAAAAGGAATTGTTTAGGCTACTTATGACTAAATAAGAGTTATTCCCCACCTTTCCAAAATATAATGTACATTTAAGCTATCATATTTTATCAACATCCTTTCTATGATGCAAAAACACATTTCAAGTTTCCATTATATTTATGCATTATATGAGTTGATGTACTTGTAAGGTGCATAAATTCCAAAATAATTGTCCAAATAACCATGTTTCGATTAAATTAATTGAAGTAAGAGACACATTTTATTGAAGGAAGCATGCATCAATCAAACACAATCAAACACTACTCTACTCATAGTTTACAAACCCAACAAATTTTTCATACGCAAACACGTTCAAGACTAATCCACAATAACAAACAATGCTCAAATCAATATTCTTCATCAAACATATACCAATGCATAAACAATGAGGAGACAAGAGACACACAAAATATGTGATCAACCAGGGCCAAAACCTCTCCAACATGAGAGGAAAACTCAAACGAGATCTTCTTCTTATATAGACTTCAATTGACGAATACCAAGACCATGGCCTAGACCCTTGACTCAATGACCTCTCCAAGACCAAGTCACAAGCCTCCTTGATTCAACTTCCTTATTTTTCCTTGAGTCAATGATGATCAAGCTTCTTCCTTCAATAACTCGACTATCCTTCAAATTACAGTTCCATGGTTAAGATTTGTAGTTCTTGGATCTCTTGCATAAACCCTAGAATGTGTGGTTGACCAACCTTTTGAACCTTGATATTCTTCGCTTGGATGGTATGCAATATTATTATAATTCGGCGTGTAACCTTCCTTATCTTCTTCCTTGACTCGACTTCTTGGACAACAACAAGATCTTTGACCTTTTCTATAGTAGATAGTTCTTCCTTCCTTCGCACATGTGGATCTATTAGCCCTAAAACAGACCCATAAACAACACCAAAATCTTTTCTATTTGTTTCCTTCTCTTGGTTGGTTATCTTCGCACTTCTTATTACAAACTTACTTAACCAAATTTGCTTGTCCGAAAATGGAGGATGAGATGCCCTATATATAGTGTTTTGTCCATCAAAAACACATGCTAGGAAGTGTTAAGGAGTGCTAGGGGAACACAAGGGAGCAATAGATGTAAATAATGCATGCAAATGAACGATTAAGTTTTTGTGACAAGAAGTATTAGTGAGTTCCAAGTGTGCTAAGGAGGGAGTGATAAGGTATGCTAGATAGTGTTAGGGCATATTAGAAGCCAGGGAAACATGCCAAGGTGTGTCAGGTGCTAGGGTGTGCCAATGCATGCCATAGAGTGTTATGGAGTGCGAGGGAAACATAAGGGAGCACTAGTTTCAAATGCATGGAAATGAATGAATAAGAGTGTGTGAGAAGGAGTGTTACCGAGTTCTAGGTGTGCTAAGGAGGGGATGACAAGGTATGTTAGGTGGTGCCAAGAAATTCTAGAGTGTTAGGGCGACATGCTAGGGTATGCCAATGCATGTCAGGGTGTGCCAATGCGTGTCAGGGTGTGCCAATGTGTGTCAGGGAGTGTTAGGGAGTGCGACATAAACACAAAGGAAAACTAGTTCAAAATGCATGGAAATGAACGAATAAGAGTGTATGCTAGGGAGTGTCAGTGAATTCCAAGTGTGCTTAGGAGGGAGTAAAAACGTTATATGATCGGTAGTTCCTAGGCATGCAAGAGTGCCATGACATGTCAAGGAGTGGTACGATATGATAGGGAGTGCTAAAGCATGCCATGGCATGCAAGGAATGCCAACATGTGCCACATAGTGCCAAGGGATTGTTAGACATGCCAGGTGCTATGCCATGTCAAGATGTAAACTATGTTGCTTAGTTGTTTTATGGCCATGGTTAGACGTGAGCCTTGACTTGGTAACTTCTTAAGTGAGATGAGCTAAGATTGGGCATGAGTAGCCTAAGATGAGTTATAGGCCATTCTTAGGTGAAAAAGGGATAGTATAGTTGTAGTATTTGTAACTTGGTCAAGATGTTGTAGTCGAGGTAGGACTTGGTTGGTTCCCAAGTCTTAAAACCAATAAGGGTACTTATGAGGGCATGATAGCTAAGGAATGCCAGGGCATGCCAAGGAATGAAAATGTGTGATAAAACATGCCAGAAAATGTCAATGCATATCGAGGAGTGTTGGGGAGTGTGAGGGCATCACAAGGGAGAACCAGGTCAAAGTGCATGGAAATAAATGAATAAGAGTGTCTTCCAGGTGTCCCAAGGACGAAGTGTATTAGGATAATTTCATAATATGAATTGCAATAGGTAAGCCTACGGTTATGATAAGTGGATGGAAAAAGCAATTTTAGACAAAGGGAGACTTTTTTCTAGGGACAACACTATTTTTTCAATGACTTGGTTGGGTTCCAAAGTCACAAAAAAAGTAAGGCTATCTATGAGGGCATGGAAACTAGGGAGTGCCAAGGCATGCAAGGAATGCTAGGAAGTGATAACACATGCTAGAAAGTTCCAAGGCATGTTAGTCATTCCAAGACATGTCAAGTTCTAAGGCATGCCAAGAGGTGTCAAGTGTTAGGGTGTGGCGCCAACGCATGCTAGGGAGTGACAGGGAAACACAAGGGAGGACTAGTTTCAATTACATGTAAATGAATGAATAAGAGTCTATGATAGGGAGTGTTAGCAAGTTCTTGGTGTGCTAAGGAGGAATTGACAAGGTATGTTAGGTAGTGTCAGGGAAACACAAGGAAGGACTAGTTTCAATTGCATGGAAATGAATGAATAATAATGTATGATAGGGAGTGTTATAAAGTTATAGGTGTGCTAAGGAGGCATCTCTGGACAAATTTTGGGAGGGTTTGGAGAAAATTTTGTGTTTTGGTGCAGACTTGCAATTTTTTTTCTAGTAGCACAACGATCTCACGCTTTGCTTCTTCCTCAGGGCTCCAAATGATGTAAAATCAGCATTTTTGGAAAGCTTATGACCCCATCTCAAACTTCATTTGCCCACTCTCCTATTCTAGGGCTTAGGTTTTGAGAAATTTGCGAAAAAGAGGCCAAAAATCACCTTTCTGTCCCTCTCTTTCCATTTTGTTGCGCACCTGGAGACACCTTGGGAGAATGGCCATATCTTAGCCAAACATTCGTCATTGTGAGTGAAACAATACTCTAAAGACATCTACACTCTCCTAGATTTCTAGAAAAGGCTTCTGATTTGGATTTGGACTTCAGAAAGGCACTCAAAAATGGCCACCAACAACTCACTGTACACCTAGAAATTTAGGAGATTTTTGTAAAATTTTCACTGTGTAATTTTTTGTAATTCCTAGTTTGACTCTGGTAAAAGTCAAAAGGGTGAAGTAGATGAATGTGAGGGGTAAAATCAAATGTAAATAATGGGTTGTTAGTATTTATAAGTTGTTTTTATGTAAATTTGACCTCATTTATGAGAGATGTTGGAGTCAAAGTTAATTGTAGAAGTCGTTTTTAACTTCCTTAGACATTAGGGTTTGGTTAGAACACCTCATGGAATAGTTCCTAGAGTCATTGAATCAACCCCTAAGAGTGGGGAGATGTTGTTTTGGTCTTTATGCATTAGTTTCTTAGTGATAGAATAGGTTGGATTTCAGAGGAGAGAACTATTGTAGCTTGTACTTGGACATTTTCTGGAAATCAAAGGACACAATTTGCAACTATTATCTAGGAATTCATGTGCAGTGAGTTTGTGATGTTATTTTTTATTTGTTATAGCTTTATATGAAAGATATTAATCCTATCTTTCCATTCATCAATTATTCAATGGTTTTCCTTACATTTTATAAACAAAATTCTTTTCATAAAGCTCTGTTTTGATGGAAAAATCTTTATGTGTTACTTTATTTCTTGCTTAATGAATTCATGTTTCATGCTCATTAATACCTTTCACTTCTTCTAAACACTACACTACATCAAAAAAACCTAAGATCCATCACAAAAGTAATCCTACCTTTCTCCTTTTTGTATTTTTTGTTGTAACCCTTTGATCCTCTGACCTAGCTACCTGGTTTTTCTCCCTTATCTAGCAACAAAACCCGAAATTTTCCAAAACCCACTTGAACCTAGCTATCTAGCCTAAAAAACTTTACATTCTAGTCATCTCTTTATTGTGATTTCATAGAGAGAGCCCTATCTAGTTTGGTAGGGCTAGCTACCAAACTAAAAGCTTGGTCTGTGATTATCTCCGTCGATCTCCTCATCAGCCTGGGACATTGTGGAGGATGACAAAGGGCATGAAAACTAGGGAGTGGCAAAGTGTTTTAGTGAATGTCATGTTCCCAAGTCATGGAAAAATGTAATTCTAGTTGTAAGGTCATGATTGCCAAGGTGTGTTAGGGAACGCTAGGGCATGCTAACATGTGCCAGATAGTACGAAGACATGTTAAACAAGATAAGACGTGCCAAGTGTGAAGGCATGCCAAGATGTACAAGGGTGTGACAATACATGCCAGGGACTATCAAGGGAACAAAAGGGATGAACAAGTTAAACTACAAGTAAATGAGCACATAATAGGGTTAATAAGTCATCAATTTACCTTTTCCATGAGGGTGATGCTAGGAAAACCAACACTATGTGCCAATAGGTGCCAAGTGCCAAGTGTCAATGCATTCTAAGTGCCAAATCGTCCTCCATTTCTTCTCAGCTAGTTTCCAATAATTGATCTCAAATAACTTTAATATTAAACCATGCCAAATAATACCAAGTAATCTCAACACATGCCAAACATGATAATACTTGCCAAGTGCCAATGTGCGTCAGGGAGTGTGATGCATGCCATGAAGTGGAAGAGCATATCTAAGAGTGCTAAGGTGTGCTAGAGAGTGCCAATGCATGTTGAGGAGTGTTAGGGAGTACTAGGATAACATAAGGGAGTACTAGGTCAAAATTCATGGAAGTGAATGAATATAAGGGTGCGTTGAGGAGTGTTAATGAGTGCTAGCTGTCATGCCAAGGAGGGAATGACAAGGTATGCTAAGCATGGGTAAGGCAAGCCAGGTTATATCAGGGAGTGTCAAGAAGTGCTAGGTATTTTTGGGGTGTGCTAGCATGTGCCAAATAGTGCCAAGGAATTCCAGGTGCTAAGACATGCTAGGATGTGCATGGTGCCATAGTATGCCAATATGTGTCAAGGAGTTTCAAGGCAAAAAAAGGAATAAACAAGCTAAAATGCAAGGAAATGAACACATAAGAGGGTTAATAAGTCGAAACTTTATCTTTTTCAAAAGGGGCATGCTAGGCACACTTATAATATGTTCCAATACATGTCAAGTGCCAATGTGTGTCAAGTTCTAATGTTTTTCAATGCAATATTTTGCCAAGGTGTTCCAGGGCATGCCAACACATGATAGGGGAGTGCAACTATGCTAGGGCATGCCAACATGTGCTTGGGAATCCTACTCATGGAAAGATGTTCTAGGTACAAAGATGTTTCAAGACATGCGAGGTGCCAAGGAATGCTAGTGTACTGTTCCAAAGCATGTTAAGGCGTGTCATGAGTGTTGAGGAGTACTAGGTCTCTCTCATTAATAGAATTGATAGAGCTTGATTATGTATTAAGTAATATAGTTCCTACACACACTAATGGAACTTTATTTAAAGGAAATTTTCTAGATAATAAATCAAATAGAGATGAATCATATGTTGACTCATAGGAAAACTATATTCTTATGACATGAGGGAAATGATACACACTAATTAATTCTTAACAAATTGATTGACTATTATAACCACTATGACCTTGGACACATAAGAAAAAAGAATCCACAACAATGGTCTTAAATCATTATCTTTTGACAAAAAATATAGTAACAAGTACACAGCTTCATCAAAAACTCATTGTAATGATCAATGATGACAAACATTTTTTGAGCGTCACCAAAAGTAACCAAAAAGAGCATTGGTGAGGGTCAATAAAATATCGTCACTAGAAGTGTCACCAAAAAGAGAATTAGTGATGGGACTTTAACGACCGTCACCAAAAGTGTCACCAAAGAGAAAATTAGTGACGGGCCTTTAACGAGCCTCACCAAAAGTGTCATTGAAAATGGATTTTGTGACAAACCTTAAAGGACAATCACTATATACACTTACAACAATGATTTTTTAAAGACAGTCACCATATGCGAAATTGGTGACGGACCTTAAAGGTCCATCATAGGCATAAAGTGTCATAAAAAACTCATTGGAATGATCAATGGTGACGAACATTTATTGATTGTCACCAAAAGTAACCCAAATGATCATTGGTGACAGTCAACAAAATATCGTCAGTAGAAGTGTCACCAAAGAGAGAATTAGTGATGGGCATTTAACGAACCTTACCAAAAGTGTCAACAAAGAGAGAATTAGTGACGAGCCTTTAATGACCCTCACCAAAAGTGTCATTGAAAATGGCTTTGGTGACAAACCTTAAAGGACCATCACTATATACACTTACAGAAACGCTTTTTTAAAGACCATCACCATATGTCACATTGGTGATGGACCTTAAAGGTCCATCATAGGCATGACCCTCACCAATGAACTTTTTTCTTGTAGTGATTATCTCAAATTTTGTGAATTAATGACCCAAAACAAACCAAGAAGGTTGTAGAAAATCCTATAGATGCACAAGCTCATGCAATTTACTAAAGCACAAGACAAGAATCTAATTCTAATTTCAACCAGCGGAAGCCAATAGATCGATGAAAACAATAAGAAAAAGAAGAAGATAAATCAATGGCACATAACACAAGATGTATCTAGGGAAAGCCATTGCTCAAAAACCCGCTATCTGTATTGCATATATCATAAATATGAGTGAAGATACAAATATTGTTCTCATTAGAAAAATTCTGCAAAAGTATGCTTAACTTTCTCAACTCACAAGCAAGCTCTTGGCCAACACTTAGCCAATTCTGAAGCTCTCCAAGCCCATATTTCCTTGCAAAATTCCTATGGTTGAATAACCCATATTAATGGGAATCCAGTTCTTCCAAAACTGTGCAATCCAAACAAGGTCCAGTTCCTGATTGCATGCATGATCTACACAACGTCTCAGTAAATCATACAACTGATAGTACATTGCCCCTACACTCTGGTCTCAACTGGGTCTTTCTCAAAATCAAGATGCATGAGTTTGTTATGAGGGAATATTCAGTTAACTAGAGTAGCACTAGTGGATGCATTAGTGCACCAATTGATTTTTAGTCCTCTGTTAGTTCCAAAAACAATTTAGAACTAATTTAACTGAACTTAACTCAGTAAACTGAGTGATCTAATTTCCAAATCAATCTAAACTCATACTAAACCCCTAAAACTTAGGGAGAACATATACATGACTACATAAAGACTTCCAACTCGAAATTCCTAAGCTAATTAAGTTAATTAAACTTAATTAACTATTTACAAGTTGCTATGAGAATAGAATTCGATTTTAATTCTCAATTTAATTCAAGGACAAATTAAATTGAAATTTCTTGTTGTCATTTCTCAACACTTCCTCTCAACAAGAAAGGGATTATCAGCTACCTCGATCTTGTCTTTGTGAAACTCGAATTTACATCTTGACATTGCCTTTGTCAAGATTTCATCATCTTTCTCCTTCGTGGGAATATACTCTAACAACATAATCCGCCTCAATACACAGTCTCTAATATGATGATATCATATATCAATATGCTTGGACCGATCATGAAAAACTAGATTTTCATAGAGTTTGATACAACTCCAATTATTGCACTAAATCACAGTTGGATCCATTTGCTGGCCAAACAAACCAACCAGGATCTTCCTCATCTAGATAGCCTCAAATTTTGCTTGAATCACATCCATTTACCCTGCCTTTGCTGAGCTGAGAGAAACCAATCTCTATTTCC
>APFE030570996.1:8682-70120 GCA_000404065.3 Pinus taeda
CGAGGAAGAGGTCGAATGCAGACACATCTACATCAGAGGTAATGATGGCCAGAGGTCGCTCACGAGAGAGACACTCAAAGGTACTAGCTATAGTGTAGCAGAAACTTTGAAGTATGTCACAGGTTTAGCTGGGAGTGCGAGGACCATTGGATCCTCAGATCCAGATCCCACGATGGTAAGAAGACTCGGCGTTCAAGGCTCCAAACTATTTTGGCAAAATCATTTAGAGCATCACTGTCAAACATTTAAGTCGGAGTCACAGGTGGCAGCTCCACTGTCGGTCCACTTCCATGACATTAAAAGTGCTACTATATCGATGCACTATGCGATCAGGAGTATATCAAATGTGAAGGAATTTCATGGATACACAGGACAATCCGTATTCAAATTTAAATAGTCGTATGACTTTAGTTAATAACCCTTATAATGTGCTTCTAATACACATTTAATGGGGTGTGTCTTAAATAAGTTTTGCTTTATTTTATTTTTTGTGTTTGTTACGTGTGTTAAGGTGTTACAAATGGTATCAGAGCCCAGGCTCATGCAATGAGACTTTTGGGATAGATAAATACACACACACACACACAATAAACAACTGAGTATGTGTGAATGTGAACACAATGGCTGAGGTTAGCATTCAAAGAGCAAAAACGCAAGGGAGCCTAGACTGTGGAACCAGCGAGAAGTGCCTTATGTAGAGGCCAACCTGGAGATATGGATACAAATGGGAGAAGAATCTCGGCAAGCCAGCTATACCTTGCTTGAAACAATGCAACAATTATGTGTAGAAATGATGAAGCTGAGAACAGATAACTAACGAGTGAGGCAGGAACAAGAAAGGATCCTTAAAAGCTTGTCCGATCAATAGACTCAATGGGGACTAGAACCTAGTGCAGAGGATAGGGAAAAAAACCCCAACAATTCATCATGGAAAAGATAATGCAAAGTCAGCAAAGGGACATAAGGAGGATGAAGAGGGATGTTCATATAATTTTTCCAGCCAAAGACAAAAAGACGGAAGGTGGAATTACAAGGTGAGTTAAAAA
Source organism: Pinus taeda (assembly GCA_000404065.3). Lineage (NCBI taxonomy): Eukaryota > Viridiplantae > Streptophyta > Pinopsida > Pinales > Pinaceae > Pinus > Pinus taeda. The sequence continues at coordinate 9,729 of APFE030570996.1, forward strand.
AATGAAACTGTCACTTTTTGAAGGAGAATCTGAAGAGGCAGCTGAAGCATGGCTAATTGACATGGGTAAATACTTTTAAATTTATGAATATACTGACAAACTTAAAGCACGGCTGGCAGTTTACCAATTAAGGGGTAAGGCCACCCTTTGGTGGGAAGAAATCAAGAGTGTGAGAAAAATTGATGAAGAACAAGCTACGTGGCAAGAATTTTAGAAACATTTTAAGGATAAGTATTTAACTGAGCATTACTATGATGAAAAAGCAAAGGATTTCATTGAGTTAAGGTTGGGAACCTTGACAATGGATGAATATGTGAAATGATTTACTTCCATGTTACGATATGTCCCATATATGCAAGAGAAAAAGACCAAAATTCAATGATTTATTAGCAGTCTACCCAACTTTATGAAGGAAAAACTAGAATTTGATTATCCCAGAACAATGGGTGATGCGGTATGAAAAGACCGTATTTGTTACCAACAAATGAAATAGAAGAGTGAGGGGTCCATAGGGGCAATAGTTAGGAGAGTGAGGAATTTACTCCTAAACAGACAAACGAAGGTCAATAATGGAAGGAGTATTTAGTAAAGAACTTTTAGTAAATTTCCAAGTAACCAGTCAAAAGTCCTAGCCTATACCGAGAATAGAGAATCGGAGGAAGTTAGTAAACCTGCTAATGACTAGCAGCCAAAACCACCTCTGCAATGCTGGGGATGTGGGGAATCCCATTACTACAAGAATTGCCTACAAAGGGCCCGAACATAACAACTTTCAAATATGCAAGAAGCCTCCGTAGTTGGAGATGTAGCAAGGAGTATGCTCATAATTAATGCTTCTTTGGACGATCATCAAGCAAAATACTAGCCCACCATGATCGAGTTTGAAGGTATGATTGTTGATCAACCTGTTTCTATTCTATTTGACCAAGGTGCTAGCCTAAGCTATATTAGCCATAAAGTGGTAGAGAAATGTCAGCTACAAAGACGTAAGTTTAAGAAACCTTGGCTAGTTGAGCTAGCCACTGGGACAAAGAGAAGGGTATATGCGAAAACAAAAAATTGCCCTATAACAGTTTCAGGACAGTCCTTCCATGTTGACCTGGATGTACTCCCTTTAGGTTCATATGATGTACTAATAGGGATGGATTGGTTGGAAGGGCATTGGTCCCTAGTCGATTGTAAGTGGAGATTCGTAAGTTATCTCATAGAGTTAGGACAGAGAAGGGAATTCAAGAGATTAAGAAAAAAATTAAGTTACGTCCTATTATTGCTAACCAGTTAGGAAGATGTATCAGAAAGAGTTGCTAGATTTATGTTGTCCAAGTAGGATACACCAATGATAGGGATAAAATGACTTCGTTGGAAAATATCCCTATGATTCAGGATTTCATTGATGTGTTTCCTGAATCCAATCCTAGATTGCCACGTAGGTAAGATATTGATTTTACAATTGAATTGATACCTGGAGCAGCTCCTGTTTCGAGAGCTCCTTACCGCATGAGCATCCCCGAGTTAATAGAACTCAAAATGTAGCTTCAATAACTTCTGGATAAAGGGTACATTCGCCCGAGTGTATCCCCTTGGGGAGCCCCCATGCTGTTTGTGCGAAAGAAGGACGAGATCTTAAGACTATGCATTGAATATCGTCAGCTAAATAAACTGACTATCAAAAACAAATACCCTTTACCCACGAATTGACGATTTATTTGATCAAATGCAGGGGGCCAGTGTATTCTCAAAAATTGACTTAAGGTCCGATTACCATCAGACTAGGATAAAGGATGAAGATATTTGAAAAACCGCATTTGGAACTTGTTACAGCCATTACGAGTTCGTGGCACTACCTTTTGGCTTTACCAATGCTCCATCTACTTTCATGAGTTTGAAGCACAATATCTTTTAGCCATTTCTAGATAAGTTTGTACTAATTTTTATTGATGATATACTAATTTATTCCAAGAATCAGGAGAAGCATGAAAAACACTTGAGAATAGTATTTGCAGATTTTGCAAGATAATCAACGATACACCAAGTATAGTAAGTGCGATTTTTACAAAAGTCAAATACAGTATCTGGGTCATGTTATATTAGTCTAGGGAATAGTGGTGGATCTAGAAAAGATCAAAACCATTATGGAATGGACCACCCCAAAAATCATTGTTGACATTAGATACTTTTGGGCTTAGCTGGATACTACTGCCGATTCGTTACAGGTTTTTCAAAAATAGCTTTTCCTATGACCTCATTGTAGAAAAAGGGGCGTGCCTTCCAATGGACAGCTGAATGTTAGCAAAGTTTTGAGCAGTTTAAGAAATTACTTACTACTACACCTGTGCTAAAAGTAGAAGATCTGGAAAAATCTTTTGTGGTTTGCATAGATGCAAGTAAGGAGGGTGTCGACAGTGTATTAACACAAGAAGGGAAGGTTATAGCCTATGAATCATTCAAATTGAAAGAATATGAGCAAGTGTACTCTCCATATGAACTTGAGTTGACCATGGTGGTACATGCGCTCAAAATGTGGCAACACTACCTCCTAGGAATTTTTTTTTATTATTAACAGATCATAAAAGCCTTACAAACTTCTTTAACCAATCTAGTTTAAAGGATCGATAAGTCAGATGGACTACATTCTTGAGCGAGTTCGACTTCGAAATGAAGCACCTTAAGGGAAATGAAAACCGAGTGGTCGACGGATTAAGTAGGAAACTGCATTGCATCGACGAAATACAATTTAGTCAAGTACGATCTAACCTTCCTGACATCATCAGAGAAGCATCGATCAATGACTCGGAATATGCATTCCTTTGGCAACAAGCATTGGAAGCTCAAGAGAAAGGGAAGCAGTCTGATTATGGTATAAATCCAGAGAAAATGTTAACATTTAGAACCAGAATATATGTTCCCAATCAAAATTTTGTCAAACAATTATTGTTGGATGAATTTCATAGAAAGCCTTGTGTCGCTCACCTAGGATACCAAAAACTATTTTCTGCCATAAGGAAAAGTTATTTCTAGCCAAGTTTAAGGAAGGATGTTGCGAAGTACCTATCCGAATGTTTGGAGTTCCAACTGGTGAAGCTGAAACATCAGCACCCCGTTGGTCTATTGCAGGCGTTACCCATTCTTGAGTGGAAATGGGAGACGATCACTCTAAATTTCATTACGGGATTACCTCGCACTAAGAAACAACATGACTCAGTTATGGTGGTAGTGGACAAGTTAAGCAAAACTGCTTATTTCATACTTGTAAAATACAACTACAAGGCTGGAAATCGTAGACATATTTATGAGGGAAATATTCTAGTTGCATGGGATACCCAGGGTTGTAACTTCTGATAGAGATGTAAAATTTACATCCACATTTTGGAAAACCCTCTTTTCTGGATTAAGTACTCAAATTCAATCCAGTACTGCTTACCGCCCATAGATGGATGGCCAAACAAAGCGAGTGAATCAAGTCTCAGAAGACATGTTAAGGATGTTTGTAATGTAACAACTGCACAAGTGGGAGGACTACTTCCATCTGGTACAGTTCACCTACAATAACGGATATCATGAATCACTAGGCATGAGTCCTTTTGAGGTGTTGTATGGGAGAAAATGCGAGTACCTATAGATTGGAACAACACCGTTAACAGGTTAGCATTGGGTCCTGATATGTTCGGTGAAATGGAGGCTACAGTTAAAAAGGTCCATCAGAACTTAAAAGTCGCGCAAGATAGGAAAAAGATTTATGTAGATAAGAAAAGAATTGATAAGGAGTTCTAGTTGGTGGATCATGTATATTTGAAAGTCAAACCATAGAAAGCACCTTATAGTGGAAGGGTTGTGCTAAGTTAGCACCCTAGTACTGTGGACTGTTTGAAATCTTGGAATGAACTCGACCAGTGACTTACAAGCTAGCACTCCCAGGCCATATCCGGCTCCAAATGTTTTCCATATCTCCTTGTTAAAAAAATATGTGTATAATCCTCAACATATAATTAACTGGGAAATTATATAGGTAATAAACGAATTGAATAGGTAACATATGAATTGTTGTTTTGTAAAATTCTGACATCAAATTGTAAACTGTGCAAGTCGAACCAGAGGGGAAAGTTTCTGGCAAAACCTTTTCATATTTTCGATCAAAGAGAAAACATCTTGCGAAAACGGAGCCATCACCCAGGTGAAAGTGTAGTGGAAGCACTTTGGCCCAGAAGTGGCATTGGGCCTTCACTGGGGGAACAATACCATACCACGTGGGTTCATATTGGGGGATATATATTGAGGAAAAAATGACATAATATATTGGGGGATATATATGGGGTAAAGGGTTTTTATATTTGTAGGTATAAAAAATAGAGCTCAAAGTTAATAAAAAAATATAAAGGGGTATAAAAAATGTTAATGAAAAATGGATACTTGCAGTATCTAATGGAAGTAGGGGATTTTTAAATTTGGAAGGTGTATTGGGTTTGTATTGGTGGGGGGTTAAATAATGTGAGTTTTAGGGATATTTTCCAATATGCAATCAAATTAAGTGTATTGTTTAATATGCTATGAACACACGTGATAGGTTAGAGGTTCATTAAGTGAAGTCCCCATTCCTGGGAAGAAGATAAAGCTATGCAAAAAGCCTATCCAACATTATTTTCTTAAAAAGGACACTAGGGATGGTGTTCCTCACAAGGGGGGGAAGCTGCAACACCCTATGCTGCACAAACATTTATTTTGTTACCAAGTTTTACATATTACTTCAAATTCTTACTTTGTTTAACATAGACTGTTAAAGAATTAAGGTTGAAAAGACAAAACATATCTTGTTATTTTCTTTAAAGAATTTAAACATTTTGTTAAAGAACTGAAAGAAACAATTAGATAACTCTTGAGATAGTTGTAAATGGTTACCTATATTTTTTTTTCCTGAAAAGGAAAAAGAGGCAGAATCCTCAAGGGTTGGAGGAAAGGGAGATAGAATCAAGAAAGCATGAAACATGTTGCCCAGATTTTCCTTCAGCAGGAAACATGTACCCATTGGGAAAACTATGGACGGCAGTCGAATTGGTATGCGACTTGAGGTTGGACCGTGGTCCTAATGCTAAAGATACTAGACTGTATCCTACTTATTAACTGTCATGAGCAAGAAGAGCGCAGAGGGGGATTCTAGATAATCGCCAGATCCATGGCTGGTTGGTGAGACCTTCCAAGAACAAAAAGTATTTATAACATTATAAGCAAGAAGAAAAAGATAAGTAGTACATTCTGTGCTTAGTAATCATTGATTGAAAAGCATTACTCTTAGTCAAGAACGGATAATTATCAGTAGAACTAATTATTGAGTATATTCCTTTTCTTTCTATGGTTAGATAATTACTAAGTATATTCTGTTGCTTTCTATGGTTAGATAATTATTAAGTATATTCTATTGCTTCCTATGGCTAGAAATGCATTCTGACATTTACATTATTAGTTATAATTTGATTTCTCACATGTACATTGAGGAGTGTAACTTTAAACAGTTCCAGGAAAATAACAAAAAATAACTCCAAAACCCTAGTGAGACAATTCTTCTATCAACAACTAAGATAAATTAGCAACAAGAACAGTTAATGGTCTATTTAAAATAAATGCCACATTATAATAGAACCATGAAACATACTTATATTGAATGCATAGAGCTCACAGAGATTGATTCGAGTAATACCCATTTCAATAATTATAAATATTCTATAGATTGTCGGGCGCAAAGAAGAAGTCAGATACTGTGAGCCTTTTCACATCTAGATCCGACCACACTTACTTTAAATGTATAAAATCAATGACAAAGTCGCGAGGGTTCTTCATGGCTCTCAGTCGCTTTCGGAAGAAAGGACTAAGTACCAGCTACCCACACATTTGTTTAGTTTCTAGGGTACTTTAACTGAGAACAAAACCTCCAAACAAGAAAATAAACTTAAAAAGATTGTTTGAGTCATAATCATAATAATTACAGAATGGAAATATTGCAGGTCAGGTTTAAAACCCTTAATAAAAATAGTTAGACAGTTCTTGAGATGTCCCCTCTCTGTTTAACCAAAAGCAAAATGTAACACTAATTTAATTCCTTCCATAACAACTATAAGCTTAACTGTTGGCCGAGCCTCAGCGTGAGGCTAGCCTCTAACCAGAGGAACTAAACTACATTAATCAAGTGGTACACTTTCATAAATTAACCAAAGTTTGAAGGTCATTCTTTAGCTTGCAAGCTGCTAGAGGGTTTGGTGATAAAACCAACTTGTGACCAGAAGACGACGAACATATAAGGAAGACTCCCAAACTCTGAATTTCTTTGGAATTGCATGGTTGAATGATCCAGGTGGATGTTGGTGGCCACCCAGCTATCACAATTGGACCCCCACAACTGTCTCTTTCAGTTTTTCGGTTTCCTAAATTGTAACACAATTTACTATTTTTAGGAGTTATTCGGGTCTTGAACTTCTGAAGCCATTTTGAGGCCCTAAATGATTTCTTTGGGAAATCTAGGAGCAACATATGATTGTGGATCGATGTTGCTTTTCCCAAATTGATAGTTCTCAGATAGATCTTTCTAACGAGCTATTGTACGTGTCAAATGAAGATCGGGTGCCAAAGTTATGACCCCGAGAAGTTGATGTACCAATTTACCCAAAACAGGGCCCACAATTTGGTTAGGTTTTTGGATGTTTATGGATTTCCATTGTTTTTCAACAATAAATAGGCCTTCGTGCCTCATTGTAACACAATTCAGTGGCATGTAACCGCCACATCTCTTCTCAGAGATAAGCTACCATCGCGCTCGCTGATTATTTCCATTTCTGTTCGTAAGCATATTTATTGTTTACATTAATGAAATGAAGTACTATTTCCACTGCATCTCTGTGTTTATGGTTATTTTTGTACTTTATTGTGTTCCTGTTTAAATCAGGAACAATGGTATTAGAGCGGTCTATTTTTCCTCTGTTTTTATTTACATGTGCCCAACGAGGTCAGGATGTAAGGAGTTAGGGCTTGAACTGGTCGAACCTTTGTAAGACGAGCCATGGAAATTTTGACGACCTCCCATGGCGGATCAAAAGAAAGACGAGGGGGTAGGGGATCCTATCAAAATCTTGCTTGAAGAAGCCCTTGAGTGACAAAAGAACGCGGCGATGGACAATTTTGCCTAGATCTTTCAGAGGCTACCCAGAGGCAACGCATCGGCTTCCAACAGCTACTCTGAAAATGCCACACCCTTTAAGGTACAAGTTAATTTTGAAATCCCCAACTTCGAGGGTCAAATAGATGTAGATGCCGTAGATAAATGGTTAAATCTGCTAGATGGGTATTTTTCTGTTCATGATTTTTCCAGTTGGGAAAAGATTATTTTCACTCTTCTCAAAGAAGCCCCCCACGTCAAGGACTGATGGGAAACCTATTGCGAGTAGAAGGATGAAAGTACAGATTCACTATTTTCAGCCGCACCCACTTGGAATTCATTCCGAAATGCCATTAAGGAGCAATATTACCCTATCAAAAGCTATGAGGACAAATACATAAAGTGGACCACGCTGCAATAGGGAAGGGACCAAGATGTTCTGGAGTTTACAAACATTTTTCATACCCTTTGCACATAGTTGGGTATCAAGGTTTCTAAGCTACATTTGGTATTCAAATACCGTGGCTGCACACATAGGTACATCCAAGACGAGATGGAGTTCCTGAACATCTCCTCAGTTGGCACGACGTACCGATACGGTGTTAACATCGAGCAGAAGTTTAAATAGAAGAACCATGACTTTAGATCTGCGAATCCGAAGACCAAAAGACAAAGCCAAGGTGGGGTGATCCAAGACAACCCGTCAAAGCCACAAGAAAATAATAACACCACGAAGACAAAGAAGGATACAGGAAAGTAGTGTGAGTTCCATAAGAGCCCCACTCACAACACAAGTGAGTGTAAGACCAAGCAGTTGTTGTTGGCCAAGCTGAAGGCTTCAGAATCAGATGCATGTTCTAACCCTGAGTCAAAACCTGACAAGGGGAATGACAAAGGGAAGAAAATCATTGATGCGAAGCCCAGCACCATTGTTGCCATCGCCAACGTCCAGAGGAACGAGACCAAAGATCCAGAGGACGGGGAGCGTCTTTTCCACTCACAGATGTGGGTGAAGGGTTCATCACTGCAATTCATTATTGATAGTGGGAGTCGAAAGAATCTAATTTTAGCAGGGCTTGTGAAGCGGTTGGGCCTACCGACTACACCATACCTGCAGCCGTACAGTATCAGGTGGCTTCACCAAGGACGAGATCTCCGAGTTTGCTAACAGTGCCACCTTCCCTACAGCATCAAACCTTCACAGATGAGGTATTGTGTGATTTTGCACCTCTGGATGTTTGTGATGTATTATTAGTGCAACCATACTTGTGGAGGCGACATGTTGTGTCTGAGTCAAGGCCTCGCGCTGCCATTATTTCTTTGTGTAATTCATTATACAAGATACCAGAGGTAGCCCCACCTATCGCCACCTCTTTGATCACTACTAAGAAATGCAGCAAGTTCATCTCCCAAATGAGGAAATTCATTTTCTGTTTGGTTCGCTCCCAAAGTAAGGGGAAGATCGTCACCAAATCCATGACCCCTGCAAAGGGTTCCTCCACATAGCGGTAGCAACAAATGGATATGGTCATGAAAGAACAGAGGAACATCTTCTCCTCACCCACAGGGGTACCGTTGCACTGTCAGGTCAAGCATTTATTCGATCTAACTCCCAGAGCACCTCTACCCAACGGGCTGATATATCATCGCTCCATTATGGAAAATGACAAGTACAAGAAGTGCCATGGTCCTTACACCAGTACCAAGGCTATGGGGAATAATGCTTTGGAGCATAACATTCCCCCATTCCTTTGCTTGTACTGAGTGTTCAATGTGGAACACCCTCAACCATGCTTCCCACCATTACTGGACACATCAGAGATTGTAGAACAGCTCACCAGGGACCAAGTTCAACAGATGGAGGAACTTAACGGAATGGGGACCATTGCTTCTTAAGGTGGGAGGAATGATCCAGATGGATGTTGGTGGCCACCCACTTATCCCACTTGGACCCCCAAAACTGCCTCTTTCAGTTTTTCAGATTCCTAAATTGTAGTGCAATTTACTATTTTTAGCAGTTTTTTGGGTCCTGAACTTCCGGAGTCGTTTTGAGGCCTTAAACGACGTTTTTTGGGAAATCTTGGAGCGACATGGGTCCATGGACCGATACCAATGTTTCTCTTCCCAAAGTTATAATTCTCGGATAGATCTTTCTAACAAGCTATTGTACAGGTCAGGCAAAGATCGTGTGCCAAAGTTACGACACCGACAAGTTGATGTACCAATTTACAAAAAACGGAGCCCACAATTTAACGTTTCATCTTCTAGGGTTATTTTTTTGGATGTTTAGGGTTTTCCATTATTTCTCAACAATAAATAGGCCTTCGAACATCATTGCAATGTAGTTCAAAGGCATGTAGCCACCACATCCCTTCTCAGAAATAAGCTACCATCGCCCTAGCTGGTTTATTTGCATTTCTTTTTGTAAGCATATTTCAGTATTTTACATTAATGAAATGAAGTATTATTTCTGTTTCATCTCTATGTTTATGGTTGTTTTTGTACTATATTGTGTTCCTTTTCAATTCGGATCATCGAAACAATACCTGCGATTGCACACTCAAAGTTAAATTTTGTAAGAAATGAGAATAACAATTGACATAAATTGAACCATATTCAAAGGTTCCTCAATACCAACGTATGAGGAGCACCATGCGAAGAGAAACAATAAAAACGTAGAGAGTTTGTTGGGTAGTTAGTGACTCTTCTTAGCCAGAGTAAATCAAGGAATACTGACCCTATAATTGTAAGAATCTTACCTCTAAGGGTGCACAACTTTCTCCCCATCTCATCCTTTCTTGGGTGAGAAAAAACATCAACTGAAGGAACTACCTGCATTAGAGAACTAGCTAATCATGGGAAAAAATTCTGAGCTGGAAAGAAAATCATCTGAAGGACATTAATGGTGAGAAGCTTGTGGTACTTTACTTGGACACTTGCCAGACCCCGACGGAACGAGGAGGGCACAGTGACGCCATGATCTTCCTTCAAGCCCTTGACAGGTTGCAAAGCCGAGCTACAAGGTGTGCACAATACCAAATGGGAAATGCACATAGCAAAAATCTTGAAGTATGTCACAGGTTCAGCCCAGGAGCATGAGGACTACTGGATCCTCAGACCCAGATCCCACGATTGTAAGACGACTCTGCGTTCAATGCTCGAAACTGTTCTAGCGAAAGCATTTAGAGCACCATTGTCAAACATTTAAGTTAGAGTCACAGGTGGCAGGTCCACCCTGGGTCCACTTCCATCGCATTAAAAGCGATACTATATCAATGCACTATGCCATCAGGAGTATATCAAATAAGGAATTTCGTGGATACGCAGGACAATCTGTATTCAAATTTAAATAGTCATATAATCTTAGTGAATAACCCTTGTAATGTGCTTGTAATGCATTTAATGGGGTATGTATTAAATAAGTTTTGTTTTATTTTGTTTTTTGTGTTTGTTACATGTGTTAAGGTGTTACATCAAATTTCACTGATAGATTATATTCACCTCTTCAAAAAAATTTCCAATTTTATCCTTGACATGTGTATTTGTGTAGTGTACTTTAGTACTTCACAATGTTCGTCAACACTTTTTTAATTTGCAATTTCTTTAACTGGATCTACTGTATTACTTAAAACAAATGCAATGTCTATGTCGTGTTTATGCTCATTTGATTTAGCAGAGTCTTCCATAATGATTCCAATTATTTATGCAATTTTGAATTTTTTTGCAATTTCTTGAACAAATTTATTTGTAACAACTAGACTCGGTGACTCATATATATCTTACTCTTCTTCGCTTGGCTCTTCTACAACTTCTCCTGTTACTTCTATTACAATAGACACTTCATTAATAACTACAATGCTTTGTGGCTCATTTCCATTTTGATGAATGTTGCTCTCCCTTTCACTATATATTGTCTCTAGAATTTTCCAAGACTCTTTGGATGTGGTGGTTCCTGATGCCCTTGAGAAGAATGTTCTCATCCAAGTCTTACTGAAGAGGAGAAAACGATGTTGCATCATCCTTCCTATTAGCTATAAGTTGATCCCTTTCATATTGTGTCATAGCCTCATAGTTTGCTTAACTTGGGGGATTTTCAAACCCATGCAATACGATATGCCATAATGTAATTTTTTTTTTAAAATATATTGTCAAAGTGAAGGGAATCTGCCCATGGTATTTATCATGATATCTGCCCATGGTATTTGTTTTCATTTTTAGAGGGAAAATAATAAAATAAGGTTTCTAGAGAGTCCATCAAGCCTATTAAATGGGATAGGAGCTAGGCATTTGGATCATCCATAGTTTGCTTGTCTTATTGTGTTTTGTTGAGAAATTGACATGGCCAGTTCCAATTTGATCCCACGGATAAAAACCCCGTGGATGTAATTTGTTTGATGGATCCATCCAAGGTCCTTGATTATGCTTCATTGCCTTTGTTTTCTCCTTTGGTGAATAGTCGTGCATGCCATTATTACAGGGGCTCTGATATTATGTATGGACATGCACTATTTTCTTTCATTAATAATATAAATAAATGTTGCATTGTTTTTTTTTTATCCTTTGTGTTCGGTGTTTGGCTTGTTAGAATTTCAATTAAAACACTGAAATATTCAAAATGTTTTGATTATTTAACCATTAGTATCTTATAGTGGTGTCAACCCTGTGCATTCTGTCAGCCTGAAGGTTTTATGAATGAAACTTAGGTAGGACCTATTCTCACCCTAGCCAATATTTCTACCTTCGGTGGTATTTGATCACCTCAGTTGGTCTCTCCTTTTTTGTTTACTGAACCAATTGACAGAACAAATCTATATCAGCAGAGAGTTTCTTGAATTTCTAATATATTCAATTTGTTATTATTATTATTGGTTTTTCACTTTGATCAATTTTCGAATATCTACAGGTTATTTGATGTGGCTGCGACAGGTTTAATTGTCGATCCCAACTGCACTAAGACGTAGTGCCAAGATTACAAGATGTAGTTCTCAGAATCATTTAGGCACAGCCATTACTAAGAAAATTCAAAGAGATTAACATGCGGTAGAGGGCGGTAGATCGATGAGTAGCTGATTCCATTTGGGCTAGGTCGCCACACGACGGACTGTTGGTGTACATGCACTTTGACTAGCTGTGTTGGTGTACATGCACCTAGATTAGCGCCAGTTAACTTATTGCTTGCATGTGGCACATGTACACATTAACATAAGATAAAACACACTTAGCTTTAGTTAGCTTTAGTTATTGCATGTACAACTAAGCTTAACTTAGCTGCTTTTATGTATTTATTCTAAAACTAATATTGTAGAATTTATTTTTTCATTCTTTTCTCAATTCTTGCTCGCTTCCTTCCTTCTCTTGCAAGCTTGTTTATTGTTTTGCAGATCTAGATCTGTGTATCTCAAAATCTTACATGGTATCAGAGCATTGGGATTTGTAATCAGTGCACAAACAATTTTATTTGTAGGTTCAGAAGATTGAAGCAACAGCAAAGAATGGAGTCTAAATTGGAGTTTCCACAATCGGCAATTCTCACTCCATATAATTATTTCGAATGGAAGCCAAAGATTCAACTTCATCTCAGAAGTAGAGGCTTATTTCGAATAACCATGGAAACAGAAGTTGAACCAACCTTCGGCATCCTATGTTTATCTATTTCTCCGGAACTGCTATTTCATGTTGAATCATGTTCAACTCCAAATGAAGTATGGAAAATTTTGGAAGGATTGTTTGGAAAACACGACGAAATGCAAGGTCACATTCTCGAAAATGAGTTAAACTCATTAGATCCGAGAAACTTTGAGAACATTCAAGATTTTTTCACAAGGTATAAAGCCTTCTTGGTTCAGCTGAAGGGATGTGGGATCGACAAATCCAAGCAAGAAAATCAGTTGATTCTTTCCATTTTATCAAAACTTGGTCCAGAGTATGCAGTATTTGTCTCTACATTCCACATAGTCAGATCTGCAACTGGTGCAGCTTGGAAGATGCCCTCACTGGATTCTTTTATTCAGTCTTTGATGCATGAGCAAGATAAGGTCATCAAAATGGGCACACTTAAAAATTCCAAAGCGCATGCACTTATTGTGCATGCAAAAGGAAAGGCCAATTCCAAAGACCTTCAGAAAGGAAAAGGGAAGAAGGATCCTGATCCAAGAAAGGGAGGACATCCCAAACCCCCTGATGGATCATCTGGCTCAAAGGAAAGGAAAGGAACGAAAGGGCAATCGATGTGCAATTATTTCCACCGTGGTTTTCATCCTGAATCTGCATGCATGAAGAAGACTATAGATCTTATGGCGCAGACACTCCAGCAACACAATCTTGGAGACCACATTCCTGAGAATACTAAGAAGAAGTCTGGAGAAAAATCACCAGATCCAAGAGGTAACGGGCATGCTTTGATTGCTCTTCATTCTGCACCACAAGAATGGATCATCGATTCAGGAGCTTCACATCATATGGCTTCTTCAAAGGAATCCTTTTCTTCTCTACATGCATACTCAGGTCCTCCCATTCTCATGGGGGATAATTCTACAGTTGCAGCAACTGGACAAGGAAGAGTGCAATTCGAAGATGGAAGTTTTGAAAATGTCTTGCATATTCCAAGGCTTTCTGTGAATCTTCTCTCAGTGTATCAGATGACACACACAGGCAGCGGAAGGAAAGTGGAATTTACCCCAGATTCTGTGAGCATTTATGACATGCAAACCAATTTGAAGATTGCATCTGGCAAGGTAAATGATCAATCTCGTCTGTATACATTTTCTGATTTTGTTCCTCAATCAGATTCTATTTTGCTACTTACGCATGCAAATGAAGAAAGTAGGATTTGGCACGAGAGATTTGGGCACTTGAATTTCAGATATATGCAACAGCTTAGTAAGCAAGGGATGGTCAAAGGATTGCCAACCATTGAATTTTCAGATGGTGTTTGTAATGGATGTGCTCTTGGAAAGCATCCACAAGAAAAATTTGAGAAGGGGCATGCATGGAGAGCCTCTTCACCTTTGGAACTTGTACACAGTGATCTCATGGGTCCATTTCCGGTGCTTTCAATGAGCAAAGCAAGACATGTGTTGTCATTTATAGATGATTACACGAGATTCACTTGGGTTTACTTCTTGAAACTCAAGTCTGAAGTTTTTCAACATCTAAAGATTTTCAAAGTGCATGCAGAAAATCAGTCTGGAAAATGCATCAAGATACTCCGCACAGATAATGGGACAGAATATGTCAACAAAGATATCAAGAATCTTTGTGATGAAGCAGGCATACAGTTGCAACATACAGTTCCTTACACTCCACAGCAAAATGGCGTGGCGGAAAGGAAAAATCGATCTTTGAAAGAGATGGCTAATTGCATGTTGCATACAAGATCTCTTCCATCGAAATTGTGGGCCGAAGCTATTAATTGTGCCTCATACATCCAGAACAGATCTCCTCATAAATCTGTTACTGGAAAAACACCTTTTGAGGCTTGGACTGGCATGCAACCTGAAGTTAGTCATTTCCGCATTTTTGGATCTCGAGTATGGGCCCGCATTCCCCCAGAGAAGAGAAAGGCTTTGGAGCCTCAAAGCAAAGCATGCATGTTTGTTGGATATTCTGATGAAGTCAAAGGGTACAAATTGCTTGATATCCACACTTAAGAGCTCTTTATTGAAAGGAGTGTAAAGTTTGACGAAGATATTTCGCAAGCACCAGTAGATGCACTTGTTACCAAGTTTCCATCACCACTCATTGATGAGTATGCAGATGAAACTTCAGACTAGCATTCTGATAACGATGAGTCTCTTCCTGTGACCCCTGTTAGACCACCAGTTGTTGAACATCGAGATCATACTTCTGCACGTAGTTCGGAAGATTCTCGACCACCTTTAACACAAAAATGGTGCAACATGAGTGATATCCTTGATGATCCTACCTCTATCCCTCTGTTTGAGGAAGATCCGCAAGCACTCTTAGCTATGGAGCCATCCATGCCCATGCATGCTTATATGATGCATGGATCTGATCCACAAACTTATGCAGAAGCAAATGGGCATCCTGAATGGGAAGCCGCCATGGATGAGGAATATAACTCTCTCATTGAGAACCAGACTTGGGATTTGGTTCCGCTACCTTCAAATCGCAAACTTGTGAGATGCAAGTGGGTTTACCAGACCAAGAAAGCATCAAATGGCCAAGTTAGTCGATATAAGGCAGGATTGGTAGCAAAAGATTTTCAGCAAGTACATGGTGTTGACTATGATGAGACTTTTGCTCTAGTGGCAAAAATGGATTCCATTCGGCTAGCTCTCTCCATTGCAGCAGCAAGAGGATGGGAGGTGCATCATATGGATGTGAAGAATGCCTTTCTTCATGGTGATCTCAAGGACGAAATCTACATGGAGCAGCCACCGGGATACATGCAGAATTCATCTCTGGTATGCAAACTAAAGAAGTCTCTCTATCGCCTCAGGCAGGCACCTAGAGCATGGTATGCGAAGATGGATTCTTATTTGTTATCTCAAAATTTTGTACGCTGCAAATCTGATTCCAATGTTTATTTTCTGAAGATAATTGACTCCTTGTTGATCATAGTACTCTACGTAGATGATCTTTTGATAACGGGTAGTCCAGCTTCCGTCATTACTAACATCAAAATTGCATTACATAAGCGGTTTTCTATGACCGACATGGGCTTGCTAAATTTCTTCCTTGGACTAGAGATCCATCAGCGTGATTCTGGCATTACCATTTCTCAACCAAAATATGCCAGAGATCTTTTGGCACGATTTCACATGAGTGATTGCAAGCCAACAACCACACCTTTCTTATCAGGGATAAAGCTTGAGAATGGAAAAGACACACCATTGGTTGATTGCACATTGTATCACCAGCTGGTGGGAAGTCTTCTTTATCTCACTCACTCCCGTCCTGATCTCTCCTATGTTGTCGGAGTAGTTTCCAGATACATGCAGGAGCCACATGAGTTACACTGGAACGCTGCAAAGCGCATCCTTCGATATGTCCAGGGGACAATCACCTATGGGATTCATTATGCAGGCAATTGTTCTTTGAATCTCATCGGGTTCACAGATTCAGACTGGGCTGGCGACACCATTGATCGCAAGTCTACTTCTGGTTATGTACTCAGTTTGGGATCTGACCCAATTTGTTGGTCAAGTAAGAAGCAGGCTGCCATTGCTTTATCATCAGTAGAGGCCGAGTATAGAGGAGCAGTCAATGCCACTATTCAGGGAATTTGGCTACAACATTTCCTATCTGAGCTTGGGATTAGTGTCCATCATCCAACTGTCATCTGGTGCGATAATCAAAGTACGCTAAAGTTTTGCAGAGATCCAGTGCAGCGGCAGCGTACCAAACACATCGAAATCCACATGCACTTCATTAGAGAACTCATTCATGATGGGATCATCGATCTTCAGTACTATCCTAGTTCCGAGCAGATTGCTGACATCTTCACCAAGACTTTCACTGAGCAGAAGTTTCGATTCCTACGAGATCGTCTCGGGGTGAAGGACACGATTGCCTAGCAGTTGTCTTTTCTCTACTTCTGCATTATATTTTGAGGGGGGGTTTTCTTCCCACTGGGTTTTCGCTCTTTCCTACTTTTTTATGCATTGTATATGGGTACCTAAAATGGCCGTGTTGCCAGGACTCATTCATTTTGCATCACACTCACCTAAGTTATGCTTAAGGGGGGGTGTTGGTGTACATGCACTTAAACTAGATGTGTTGGTGTACATGCACCTAGATTAGCTCCAGTTACCTTATTGCTTGCATGTGGCACATGTACACATTAACATAAGATAAAGCACACTTAGCTTTAGTTAGCTTTAGTTATTGCATGTACAACTAAGCTTAACTTAGTTTCTTTTATGTATTTATTCTAAAACTAATATTGTAGAATCAATTTTTCATTCTTTTCTCAATTCTTGCTCGCTTCCTTCCTTCTCTTGCAAGCTTGTTTATTGTTTTGCAGATGTAGATCTGTGTATCTCAAAAATCTTACACAGACTCAAATGGTTGGACAGTTTGGAGCATTGATTCTGCTTATTCATGCCGTGGATCTGCCCATAGCGGCAGTGGTGCCTGATCGTGCCTCTATTTGCAAATCTAAGCTACGAGGAATTGAAGGCGACATATCTGGGTGCTAATCTAGATACCAAGAAACACCTGCTAAGGTCTTCCAGCCCTCGATACCAGTATTCTGATGGCAGGGATTTTCTAGAGTCCATTGATTGGAGAGAAAAGGGAGCCGTGGCTCCCGTGAAGGACCAGGGTTCATGTGGAAGTTGTTGGGCATTCTCGACTATGGCGGCCATTGGAGGAATCAATCAAATTGTGACTAGAGATTTGATTTCACTGTCTGAGCAATAATTGGTGGACTGCAATACTTCTAACAAACATGGATGCAACGATGGCCTCATGGATTACGATTTAGAGTTTATCGTAAATAATGGTGGACTTGATAGTGAGGAGAATTACCCCTACATGGCATGCGATGGATCATGTGACCCTTATAGGAAAAATGTGCATGTGGTGACAATCGATGACTACGAAAATGTGTCTAAAAATGATGAGAAATCGTTGAAGAAGGTTGCGATGAATCAGCCAATTAGTGTTGCCATTGAAGCCAACAGGAGGGAGTTCCAATTTTACGAATCTCGTGTGTTCACTAGCGCTTGCGGAACCCAGCTAGGCCACAGTGTGGCTCTGGTGGGCTATGGGTCAGAGTCTGGCACAAACTACTGGATTGTTAAGAATTCTTAGAGAAAGAGCTGGGGAGAGGATGGATTTACAAGACTGCAGAGATAAATAAATTTGATGCTTTGTTAATCTGAAAGTTTAATTTTTTTTTTTATGTCTTGGAATCATGCATAAAATTATTGTGCCATTATTGAGCCTAGCTAACTCAATTTAGGTAAAGTTATTTTGTTAGAATTCATGACTCTAACAAATGATGACAGGTTAAGCATGGAGTTCCAAGATTTAATTGACAAAGAAAAATATGCCTAAGATGTGAAATGAGCAGAAACAAGGATTAAACGATGATGGATAGTGAGGTGAAAGTGTGAGTTTGTTTATGTTTGTGAAATAAACTCTATTATGTTGTAATGTGAATCACAATTGTAATGTAAGCAAGTCTAGGATGTTTTGTAGTGGTCTTTGTAATGTATATACCTCATAACTCTAAGAGTTGGAGTTGTTGGAGTTGTGTTGTAAGCCTTGTAAGGCATGTGTATCTCCATACAATTCGTGGTAATCTAAAAACCACTTTGTATTTGCAGTGTCGGTTTATGGTAAGCCAGAAACCACACGTAAGGGTGAAGTGACACAGAGATTCATGTTGGCATGGTTTAGAGTTAGCCAAGAAAACCCTTGGCCTGGTTGAGTTGGGTCTTTGGTGAGCCTTAATGGCTGGAGTGCCTTAGTGGTAGGTTTGTAGCCTAGAGTGGTTGGAGTGCCCTAGTGGTAGGTTTGTGGCCCAGAGTGGCTAGACTGCCTTAGTGGCAGATTTGTGGCCCAAAGCAGCTGTGGTGAGCCTTCATGGCTGAGTTGAGCTTTCGTGGCTGAGTTGAGCCTTCATGGCTGAGTTGAGCCTTGGTGGTTGTGTTTAGCCTTGGTGGCATGGTTGAGGGTGATTCGATAAAACCAATAACATAGTTACGGGTAATCCGATAAAACCCATGATGGTATTGGAGAGGGATTTACAGGTACAGGTACATTTATGCAGTTATAATGGTTGACAAAACCATGTATGCGAAGGACATCATACAAGACTAGCGGTTGGCACCCATGCATTTTGGTGGATGGTTGCTCCTTTATATGGACATCAACATATTCTTTTATGTTTGACCACAACTAGACTTTGCAGATTGATATCGAAACAAGTACTCATTAAGGGGAGCTATTGGAATCTTAATTCCTACTTGTCTCAGTTATAACTTTCTATGTACAGAGTTTATTTCTATTCTATAGGAGTGGTTTCCTAGTTTGGTGTGTGGTAGTTTCCCTATCTTGAAACAACACTTCCTGTATATATGTAACCTCATATTTGGTTAATAGCATACAGATTCCTTTATGGAATTTTAACAAATAAGTTATCCAAAATAGTACCAAAATGATTATGTTCTCATTGTGGTGTGCATAAAAAGAAAACACCTCCTAAGAAAAATTAATGCTTTCAGCATTTATCATGTTATATTGAACAAAAGCTAAAAGGAAGAACTTACCAGGAAATACCTTGCTTGGAGAGGTGCAATCCGATTCTGCTCTCTGTAAATATGTACAAAATTTGTTCGTTGAAAAGTACTTACTCTCTCCGTAAATGTGTCCAAAATCTATTTGTTGGAAAGTACTTACCAGGTTTAGAATAAACATTTTAAACCTCATCTAGTGTGATAATATAGGAGGATTAAATAAAGTATAATTCTTAACCTAGTCTATGATGCCCTTATCGTCTCCATAAACATGTAAGTTCTCTAACCCCATCCATTTTACACCTATAAGAACACGCCATAAAGAGATTGTTAGTGGCGTAATAGTTGCCCAACCCTAATACAATGAAAGCTCCACATTCACATTTTCTTTGCATACATGCCCCATCAAAAAAACCCCACAAAAAATCCTTCCAGATGTTGTTGTATTTGATCTTCCTGTTGTTAGTGAGTCTCTTAGTAGGCCCAATTTCCAAAAAAAAAAACCAATGTCTTGATCACATCTTCCCAAACCATTGCAAATTTCTGTTAAAAAACAAGAGCATTCCTACTACTCCATATGGACCATATAACGTAGAATGGTAGGGAATGATATTGATGCTAAGAATTGAACTAGCAGTATAAGCACATCTTCCCACTTGAACACCGCCAAATTGGAAGTGGGAAAAATCGGAGTTGTTTATTTGTGGACAAATTGGTGACCAAGAAACACAATAGGAAAAACCATAGACCACAACAACTAAGGACCTGGCAGAAACAAGCCCTGAGATGTTTATTCGTAGCCCTACCTTTTGTGGTCGCTAATTTCATGGTTTTCAATTGTGGTGGCCAATCTAGGCATACTTTATTATAGCCCAAACTTGGGTTTTCTTCTTGCTTCTAGATATCTAGGCCCCTTGGGGCTTGGTTCTGTGGGTCTGGTGCACTTTCCCCTAATCTAGGGTTTTTCGACCAACATTGAATAGTTTATGTTAGTTTTTGGGTTGAGTTTTGATGTTCCCTTTAGATTTTTCTAAGGGCCTATGTGTCCAGTTATTAATTTTTTTAGTGTTTCGGCCTTGGTCCTACTTATGTATATCATTGTCCTTGCTTTTGGAGGTTGATTCTCTGGAATGTGCTAGGCGCATATGCAAATGTGATGTAGGAGCATCTACCCCACTTGAAACCAGAATTTGATTCGGATAAGGGGCATCGGATTCTACTGGGTTGGGTTTCAGAAAGGGTTTGCATGTCTCGTATTTTTCATAGCAGTCATATATAATACGAGATTTGTTCTAGCACATATGTTAGATGCATGATTATGTAAACATCTTTTTATCTAATAAAAAGTAGTAGTTTTTTATTTCCTAGAAAAAATAAAAGAATAGTTTAAAGAGGTCATGTTTTGCTTGGACAATCTTGCACGTTTTTTATGAAATCATGGCTAAAAATTTTGGAAATCATGTTGCAGTGGTCAAGCTTCAGAATTTTGGGTGCCCCAGGTGTTCTTGATAGTGATAAATCCATTTCCACATATAATCTTTTTTTTAACTCCCACAATCATATTTATTAAAAAGAAAATACAAATTTTAACAAAAAAATTTCACCATCCAAACAAAATTGTCCCATCATTAAAAAGCCTATTTTAGCGCTCTTCAAACTTGGAATACCCTTCGAACTTTGAAGCATTCAAATTTTGCAAACTTACAATTTTAAAATTTTTTATACCTACCAACTTTTAGAAATTGTGATTACTCCCGAATGTGGAGTAGGCTAAACATAGAGAGTGATTGAGTGTTTGAGTCAAGTCAAGTGATAAACAAATTTTAGTGTGTTATTGCATGTCAAGATATTTTAGGCAAGTCACTAGTTGGAAAAACATAAATACCTTTCACCGGGTACATTGTTAGAATCATGTTTTGCATGATTAATAGAAGAGCACATTGTTAGAATCATGTTTTGCATGATTAATAGAAGAGCCACAGTGCATGGATTTGTGTGTGAATTATTTGTTTTGTCTTCTTTGTCCTTTCAACAAATTGATATTAGAACGAGATTACAAAGAGCTAAAGAAAAGAGAGAAAAATAAGTATTACTCTTGATTGAGCTATAACCACCTTACTGTGGTATTCAGGGCGCTATAACGCTCGTGGACTTAGCACAGAACCGCATTAAAAGTGGAAAACTTACCGTTTTTTGTAGACACTGATATCCTTCAATTTTGGTAACGCTCTAGCTGATTTGCGGCAACAAATTCATCGTGAGCCACAATCGAGCCGGGAAGCCACAAAGTCGTCAGTGAGCCACAATTGAGCCACGTAGAGTGTAATAGCAACGTGGTATTTGTTAAAAGTCAAGCGACAGTCAAATCGAGAGGAAAAAGGCCGCAACCACAACTGTCGCAAGCCAAGTATAAGTTTTTAATGTTGCAAGGTTTCCTTTTAAGGTTCATGTATGGTTAAGGTATTCATAAACCCGATTTGGAAATATATCTTTAAGATATATTTTTAAAGTCACGTGGTGTTTGACCTGGTATGGTATTAAAAAATGGTCTTTTAGAAAATCAAAGATAAATTAGGTTTAGAAGGAAAAATGATTATGGAGGTTAATGAAAGGATTATTTGAGTGGGTTGGAGATAAGTTTATTTTATTAAAAAAAAAACAACGGTTTAGGGTAATAAAAGAGTTTATTATTGAGAAGATGAGAAGAAGAATTGAGTGGTAGTCTTTTTGTGGTTAGAGAGGTTCAGGCCGTAGCCAAGGAAGTGAGAATTCTAGCAGAAGACAAGGAAGAAATCAAGGGTGATTGGTGTAGCTTTGATTTGCTACCACCTCCTATGTTTACAAGTGACTATTTTGATCATTGGGTTATCAAGAGGTTAACTTTTCTTCGAGCTAGAGAGTTAATTGAGTACAAATCTAATAACCCATATGATGTAGTATGTGATGTTTTAACATTGAATTTTATAAAACAAGCATTGGATAAGAAGTGCTTGTGCAAGGTAGCAAAAGCTACAACTTCCAAGGAAGCATGAAAATTATTGAAAGTAGAGTTTGGTGCAAGGGAGAGTGACATGCAACATCAGGTTATGTCAAACACAAAGAAGTCACCTGCATGTCTAAGCATAAATGAGCAAGAATTTGAGAGGAAAACAGAGCTTGGAGAATCACACTCAAAAATGGATGACAGTGGTCAAAACCATAAAATTGAAATCCATTATGCAAGCATGCGTATGGATGAAGAACATGCAACAAAGATTGCAGAGAGAGATGCAGGAACCTCTATGTATGAAACAAAGCAAGAGAAAATAAATGCTCAAAGACTCCACTGTAACGTGGATGATACAGATGATGGTGAATCCCACTGCGATGAGAAACATGTGGACGATGACTGCAAAGTTATATGTGAATTGATAAATCCAGTCGTAGCTAATGGATTTGGTGAAGTTGAAATTGATAATGAGCACATGCATGCTCAGATATCCCACCATAGTGTGGATGAACATTATATTGATGATATGTGTGGTTTCTTTTTTGAAATATGGATTGATTGTGCAATATGGTAAGCGCAATGTTTGATGAAACATTGAAGGTTGAAGCTACCACTATAGCAGCAAGTTATGAAGTAGTTGGAACTGCTCATAAAACAGTGTGTTAGTGAGGAGCAGTTGATGATCAAGAACATGATAAAGTGATTGAAGAGTTTTGATGAGAAAATCCACAAATAGCATAACAGTGGAAGATAACCTCCTTGCAGTTGAACAGAAGGAAGATGTAGAGAAGGAAGCTCTCACTAAAGAGAGTCATATTAAAGATGTTTTTAACATTGTTTTTGAATATGCATGTGTTCAAAATAGAATGGGAGCAAAAGTTGAAAGCAAGGTTGTTAATAAATTTGATGCAGATTTGAAGCTCATTGAAGAATGGATTCAGAAACCAATAGAACAAATTGATGTGAGCCTTAAACTAGTGGTTGAAATAAAGTAATTGAATGAAATGGTGAATATTGATCTTGAGTGTGCAGATTACAAGAAAAAGGTAGCAGTACCTCATGATGGAAGTGAAAAGAATGATATGGACGTTTCTGAAGATAAAGGTGAATGCATTGAAACCATTTTTTAGCAATGGAGTCAAGAAGAGATAAGATTATGCTATTAAGAAATATGGCAGAAAGAAAGTCAGGAATATGAAACACAAGAAACAAAGCAAAGAAGACAGTTTGAAGATGCAATGTTTTTGCAGCAGTCCATAGTTAAACGAATATTTGAAGAAGAAGTTGTATAATACATGATTCAATTGTTTTTCAGAACAAGTTCAAGACAAGTGAAAGAAAAATTACAGCAACAACAAGTGAATAAAGTCTACAGAAAGAAAGTTCAACAGAGAATGAAGCAATTTCGAGGTTTCAAAATTTGGAAGAATAGAAAAATAAAATGCATGATTGTAAAATTCTTAAGTCATTATAAGCCTAGCTGAGACATAGACAAGTAGGCATGTTTGTGTGATAGTTAAGTCATGTTGAGTTATGTTGATTCATACGGTCGTAATTAAGGGGGAGTGTTAAAAATTGTAATTACTCTCACATGTGGAGTTGGCTAAACATAGAGAGTCAGTTAACTGAGTGATTGAGTGATTGAGTGTTTGAGTGTTGAGTCAAGTCAAGTTAAGTGATAGACGAATTTTAGTGTGTGATTGCATGTGGTTCCATGTCAAGATATTTTAGGCAAGACGCTAGTTGGAAAGACATAAATACCCTTCATTGGGTTCATTGTTAGAATCATGTTTTGTGTTATCAATAGAAGGGCTGCAACTCGTGGATTTGTGTGTGAATTATTTTTTTGTCTTCTCTATCCTTCCAACACCAACAATGTTCAAAACGGCCAAACATATATTAGTTAAACTAGTTTTTTAGATTATACAGTTTTGACAACGCCCTTTTAACCATTTTCATAGTTCCAAGAAAGAGTGTTGATGGATCAAAAGAGTTTTAACCGTATTTGATGAATTACGTCCCTCAGTGTTAGTAGAGAATGGAGGTTAGCAGGGGTTAAATTTGACGCCCATTTACAATTTTTTTGCCTTTTTAAATGTCAAATACTTTTGGTTTCAAAATATACACGCTATTTTTCATTGGCCAATAATTTTTTAAAATGTCATATTATGGGCATGAAAAAATGACCAATTTCAATCTCTTATATATATATATTACCTTTGAATTTTGGAAGTCGACGCCTTCCAGCCACATAGACTCCAAAGAGGTTGTGAAAGAGAAAGAATGGTGGTGGAAACAATGCCTTGTTTGCATGGAGCTACACCACTGGAGGGTTCTTTCCTTTTCCTATTTTATTGTTGTATATTTTATTTTTTCTTAAATTTGGAAAACACAAATTCATAATCTTTGATGCAAACTAAAACAATAAAGAAAAGGCCTTTTAAATGCGTGTATGTAAAATTGAAGTTCAATAGTACGAAATTAGATCGCGCGTGGGAGACTTAACTGGTTTCAATTAATTGGTATCATGGTTTGGTAAAGTTCTTTAACTCCCCAGTCACTCAATTATCTTATTGTGTGGCTGCAAATCTGCAACTTGCAAGTTATTGGATTGTGAATTCACGTGGGGAGAAGGGGCATAGGCAGCACTGAGCAGGCATATAGAAGTTGGAAATCATAGAAGGTGGAGATCATACACTCATAAGCTCACCGAAAGAGAGAGGTATTGTGAACATGTTAAATTTGTAAATTTGTTTTTGTAATTAATAAATACAATCTTTTTTTTAGTGGTTTCAACTTTCAACTCTTTCTAAAATAGTGAACGAACACATCCAATTTTGGAAACAAAATTTAGTTGAAAGCAAATTCCTAGATTGGTTGCAACCATCATCAACGTCAAAACTCAATATATGAATCATTGAAAAGGGCATAGTGTTGTACATGCTACTCATGTGACTGTCAAGCTTAGAGATTAGCTTTTCACAGAAATATATTGTAATATCATTTGTAGACATTTTAGCTGTATAATTTCATAGTTAAATAAGTTACAATAGGGGATGGTAGTAGATATTAGCAGTTCACCCTACTGGCCAAGCTCACGGAAAACAACGTTGTCATTTAATTGGATACAGATTTAAAACCTTGTTTTGAGGGTTACAACTTACCCAACTCTCTTTTTGAATGTGTTTTCCTCTTATCCTGAGGATTCTCATTTCTTCATCGGGATTACCCATGACCAAATTGTAATGAGTAAATATACTAGTACTCATTTTGAGATAGAACCAGTGTAAAGATCTCCCGGGGATTTCACGAAAACAGAGAACCAAAAACGCCAAGGCTGAATAATACATTATGTTGTTAACCCTATGTATACCTATCATCTGCGTAGTGGAATGGTGGAGTTTTGTGGCAGGGTGCTTCCCAATGGCCGTAAAGGGAAACATCCCGCTAGTAAAGGTAGGGGAATTGGCATCCACGACCAAGTGAATTTGAATTCGAATCTAACTGATGGACAAAATTATAATGATAAATTTCCAACGATGCACCCCCTTCTAGGTTCACAGGTTAAAAAACTGTGATTTGCTATGCGCTAAGTTACAACTTTGCATTCATATTAAAATATTTTCATGCCTCGAGGGAAACGCAATTGGTGGGTGAGCGATTTATCTAAACCCATTGACTGTTGACAACCACTGTGTGTATATACACAATATATTTATATTCTATTATACATATAATTTAGCATTTGAGGTTCTCTTTAATACATTTATGTAGCACAGGACAAGTAGCCAGCGATGGAAATCCAAACAGTCACACAGGTTACATGGGTTGCGAAAGTGTGACTTAAAGAGGTTTGCAAGTGAGACTGTACTTTTCAATAATTCTCGTTCATTTCACTATTACTTAATACCAACTTAGAAGTCTCTTGAAAACAAGTATAGGACAAATCTTTATGTAAAAGGTGGATGGTTCTAAGGGTGAAATAAAGTTCAATGGTAGCCAATTATGGAAAATGAGACAGGAATAAGGTTCAGTAATAAAAATATGCAAAGGAGTGCCTCTTTCACCATCCATTCTTTGTATGTAAGCATTTGTTTTTGCTTAATTATTTAAAAAATTGGCGCTCGAACAAATTAATCTATACATTTTAATCCAAATATAATATGATATGGTTTGCAAAGGAATAATGTGAACCAGCCTGAAGAATTAAGCAGGAGTTGTGAATTCTGTTGGGTCCACTTGAGATGATTCTTTTAGTGAACAGTAGGTACCTCATTGCTACTACTTTAACTCGAGTCATGACACTGAGTGAAAAATTGTGAATTGTGAATAGTCATCTTATTCAAATACCTACTCTTATAAATTGACACTAAAGCCCTGAATAAATGTATTACTGATCACATTGACCTGCATCTTAAAAAGTTAAAGTTCTAACTGAATACATCATTCATCATGTGGATATAAATATCTATTCTCCTTACTAGAGTGTACCATTGTGTAACACAATGTGCACTTCCCTTCAGAGTCATGGTGTAATGTACTACAAGAATTGTGTGTCACAGATAGTGTGTCGCTACTTTCGTTGCCGTTTGGTGCCATCCACCCTTTTAAGATTTGGTAATGACAATCGTCTTTTACCATTTAAAATCTTGGCTTATTGAATCACGATAGAGATGAGACCGATGGTTAAATTTAACGAGGTTTGTTGTGTATATTGGCAATCTACACCTCCTTTCTGCAAAAGTGGAATTTATGTAATGTATTTTTAGTTTTCGAGAATATGTTAACCATATTTACTTAATTCTAATGAAGGATATAGGGCCAATGCCATGGATCAATGCGGAAATTAGTTTCAAGAAATGATTTGTGTGGAGGGAGGTCCATGAAGTGATGCCCAACCCATTCAATTAAATCACATAGATGAGAAACACATAATTAGTTGCTCTTGCAATTTGAGTGGCCAAATAATTTTTTGGTTGTCTTTTATATTTGGAATCCATAACACATGTATGTCATGCGACTTTTTATTTAAAAACCTGACAAAAGTCAGTGATCTAGTTATACATGATAAGATGTTTATTCTTATTAATTTGCATTTTGATTTTACATAGATCGAGAAACAATTATCCTAGATCTTTGTTATTACATGCCATATTTTATTGGCATACCACATCTTCAATAAAAAAAACCGTAAAAGTAAATATTGATCGGCAATTTAAAAATAAAACCGTCGTAAAAAAATTCTGATAGGTAGAAGTACCCGTCAAATTTAACCCCTGGGCGTTAGCAGAGAAAATTTAACGATATCCAAATTGACAGACTTTCTGCGTGACAGGCAGGGCAAGTGGACCTATGTACGTTCCTCGCAGAGTAATTGTCGCGCTCGGGTGAAAGTTTCGGCGCTTCACGGAGCTTAGCCGCAAAGTTGGGGTACCATTTATTTTCTAGGACATACGTTCATTAGAGGTTGGGCTGTAGATGTTTATTGTTATATTTATAATTGTTTAAATTTAACGGTCACACATAATGGGCTAATGCCTAGAGAAATATTGGTTGTCCAAAGTTGGACTGGCAAGTCACAAGTCAAAAAAATCGTTGGCTGATCAGCAAGCTCCTGCCAAACATATGTCACATAGTAAACTGAAAAGTGAAAAATAATCCTTTTGAGGAGAATATGTGAATCCGCACTGGAGCATGT
Source organism: Pinus taeda (assembly GCA_000404065.3). NCBI lineage: Eukaryota > Viridiplantae > Streptophyta > Pinopsida > Pinales > Pinaceae > Pinus > Pinus taeda. The sequence continues at coordinate 37,763 of APFE030570996.1, forward strand.
GCTATGCCTTCAACGGTATCAATTAAGGAAGTAGTATAATGATGGAGTTTTTAAAAAAAATCTGATACTGAAAATATTTGAATTTTTTTAAGGATGGAAATAGATTTAATATCATCAAAAATCCAGAATATCCAAAATTTTGAAGCTTAACTGTTGTAACTTGCTTTTCTAAAAAATTTATAAAAATTTACCAAAATCTCACTAAAATTTTCTGAACTGAGAGTCAATGAATGGCATAGTCAGCCCTACGGTGTCTTAAACCGGCAACAACAAATAATCGTGCAGTACAGTCGGTCGAGGAGAGCCAAAAGTGTGTCATTAGAAATGCTTACATTGGGTCCAAATTGAAAACTGTTTCTTTATCGAGGAAATCGTGCAGTCCAGTCAGTCCAAGAGAGTCAAAAGTTTGTGATTAGAAATTGTTAACCAAATTGAAAAGTGTTTCGTTATTGAGGATATATCTGGAAATCACCTCATACATTAAAAGGATAACTCTTCATTCAAAAATCTCTTGAATGGCTTGTTGGGAGAACTGCGAGAGCGCTTTAACGGCCATGCCATGTATGTTCCTTGGGACAATTTACATAAAAACACCGATCCAAATTTCCTGAAGGTTCATGTGGCCGCTATCATTTCAATTAGAATTAAGGTATATGATTTTGGTGAATTTGGCACCATAACCATTGTATAGTCTGCAATCCATTGAAGGAAAGTAAAGTTACTCAGTGTTAAAGTACATAAAGACATTCTAAGTTGTTTAAACTAGTTTCATTTAAAAAATAAATAAAAATTAATTTGAAATACTTTTCTTTATTAAATATTAAAGGGAATTCTTTGAAAAAATTATAAAATAGATAATCTGGTATTTAAAGAAAATTTTCATTTAAAAGAAAGATTAGAAATATATTTAGTCTGTAAAAATATCTAAATCTTATTTTACAACCAAATCATGTGGTATATTTTTTTTATTTCAATCACACATTTAAACAATTTGATAATTCTATTTCATTTTAATCTTAAAAGAGAATAAAGAAAAACAAAAAACAATATAATATTTTTCAATTATTAAATATTAAAAAGACAAAAACAAAACAAAAAATTAACTAAAATTTTCCATTTATAATATAAAGAAAATGAGAAATATGAACATCATAAAATCTAGTTACTTTAATATAATTTCATAAAAATACAATCCACTCTATTATCACAATTAAAATGACATTACAATTTCATAAATCCACTCTACTATCACAATTAAAATGACATTACCAAATCAAAAGCAACCATGATGATGATAGAATATTATTATATTTCACATTATAATCCAGGATGGACAACATAAAATCACACTCTAAATAAATATGCAAATGCTCTATCCAATTTTGTAATATGCAAATGAATTAACGTGACGGGCTATAAACGAAATTCCCAAACTACCATTACTCATGTACTTGTAATTATGAGAAAAAACAACTTTATAAAGTGGATATAGTTCAGGATCAAAATGATTATTAGTCCTTGCCGAGGGATGACTCGCACTATAGTAATCGAAAATTTAGAGTTAGCATTACTTTTACCATATTGTTATAACAATAACCAAACTTATTTTTTTATTTTTATGAGCCGTCGTGTATTTTCCTAATGCAATTGGTTTTGTCATCTTATTTGGCCTTTTCTTGAGGTAGGAGGCCAAAATCATATGTTATTTTGGTTTTTTCATTTTTTTGGCCTCTTCCTAGGGCAGGAAGCCAAAAGCATATGCTTTTTTGGTTTTGCCATTTTACTTGGCCTCTTCCTGAGGTAGGAGGCCAAAAGCATATGCTATTTTGGCTTTTCCATCTTATTTGGCCTCTTCTCAAAGCAGGAGGCCAAAAGCATATGCTATTTTGGTTTTGCTAGCTTATTTGGTCTCTTCCCGAGGCAAAAGGCCAAAAGCATATGCTATTTTGATTTGTTTCCCTGACATTTTCATCGCATTTTCAAAAATAACAAACTAATCCTGGTATTAGTTGAAGACACAGTTGGAGGCACTATCACTTAGGCTAAGCCGCAGTTGGGTTCAAATCGTTAATATTTCGTAACATTTAATGTTTTCAATCTGCCACGTTTCAAACTTTAACTTTCCACTGCCATGCATATTTTAGGGCATTTGGTCTTCTTGTTTTACACCTGGCAACATCTGGTCTTCTTTTTTTACACATAGAAACCCCTGGTCAGACTCCTTCAATATTTAGATTGCTTCCTCTCCACGTTTTGTAGCCGAGCTGTCACCTCGTCTTAACCTTTGGCATTTCGGAACTTGGTTGATTTTGCAATAGTGAGGCCTCCTCTTCGACCTTAATAAGTGCTTTAATAAGTGAAAAGGTGGTTACAAGCCATGTTCAAAATGAACGATGCCGACCCGTACCAGTTGCACTAGTTGCTATCTTAGAGGTATAATTCTGAAATCAAGCAATAATTTCTTAGTTCTGGAAATAAATAATTTTAGCTATGGTTCCTTAGTTCTAGAAATAAATAATTTTGGCAATGAGTAATTCAAGCCATAAAGAAATTTCTCAAAAAATAATGGTTATTGAATAAAGCTTAATTTTGGCAATGAGTAATTCAAGGCATAAAGAAATTTCTCAAAAAATAATGGTTATTGAATAAAGCTCCAATTTTTTCTTGCCTATAACTATAATTATGAAATTAATTTAAAGAACAATTTCTTAATTGTGAAATGGAAAAAATGGTTATTGAATAAAGCTCCAATTTTTCTTCTTCCCTATAATTATGAAATTAATATGAAATTAATTTAAAGAACAATTTCTTAATTTTGGCTATAATTATGGCATTGAAATTAATTTCCATGCCACTTTATGCGAGACCTCGTCACTGAAAGGAGTGGGAAAAGGGTATGAAGTTGTGTTCCTCCCTTGTAAAGCGCGATAGCTTCAGTAGGAAGGGTAAGATATTCAAAGTAAGTAAAGCTTGATGTGAGCTTTTCCTCACTCTCGCTAAATGAAGCTATTGAGGATAAACACTTAAAGGTTGTAACCCTGGCTTTTGGGGTGTTATTTTTTGTTCAAGGATGGGTCAAGTATAAAGTTCTGGGCATAAAGTATTGCTTCCTCTCTAATAAGTAAGGTAATTGGGTACATAAAGTATAGCTAATGGCCTTTAGATCGATAGGAAGAGCACTCCTTACCTCTTCGTACAACCCTAGAAACATTCAATCTTACAGAATACAACCATGGAAACACAGACATCTAACTAACAACGTAAAATTGAACACTACTCTTTTGACAGCATATGAATCATGATGTTACCAGTGAATGGATCTGTTGTTTGGATCATATCTAAACATTCCCTATGGTTCAAAGATTCAAGAGAGCATACCTATTTATTGTCGACAGTACACAAGCACTTGAAGCTTCCAGCGCTAGTTACCAGATGTAAGAACCCAATTCCTATTATTAGAGCCTTATTCTATTATACACTAACAGATCTATTATAGTGTTGATTTGCAAGTAATAAAAGAAGCTTTCAGACCTTCTCGCAATTATTTTAAACATTTAACATCTAATCATTTTATCATAAACAACATAAATTAAGATGAGCATTCCATTGATATCAACTTAATAAGAGTAGTTCATGGAAAAATACCTGCTCCGGCGGTTGATGATGATACCTTTGTCGGATAGCTCCAGCTGAATGCTCCTTCTCACCGACCCAACCGGATTTACCACCCAGCCAACTAGGAAACAAATTCCTAGCCCAGGAAACCTCCACAGTTTCCCTAGCCCTCCGTGCCCAAGTCCAACCAGATATAGTGTGTCCTAAAAGAGGATGTGCAAACCATATAACAATACTCTCCTCCTCTCAAACCCAAGAAACCTCCATAGGTTTCCAAGGTCTCCCCAAAATCATAACAAGTCCAAACAATCACAACCAACCCCCACAATCATGAGCAAAACCTTCCCAAAACTCCCCTCCTTCTCTCTTCTTCCTTCCCTTTTTATACCCTCCTTCCCTTCTCCATCTCAACCACCTCTCATTAATGTCATTCACTCCTCACCCATCCCTATGGTTGACTTCTCTTCTCCCAATTAAGCTAGGAGTACATTTGGAAATGTGAGATGTAATTACATGGAGAGGACCATGTCTACTCCTTAATAAATGTGAGGGTACATTGGGTAATGTGAAATGAATATATATATTGATAATGGGTTGGAGAGGACTATGTCTTCTCCCAAGTAAATGTGAGGGTACATGGGGAAATGTGAAATGTAATTACATGGAGAGGACCATGTCTTCTCTTTAATAAATGTGAGGGTACATTGGGTAATGTGAAATGAATTCATACATTTTGAATTAATGGAAGGAGACCAAATTCTACCCAATATTCAATTTGAGAAGGTAAGTGGAGAATTTAAATAATGGAATCATGAATTTATATTAGACCTATATTTCTAAATATTTTTAGATAATGTAAACATTAACAAAATTTGTAGGATAAGATTTAAGTGGGGCATTACACCAGAAACGGGACAATGTCCGCTGTTTCTGTCCGCTGTTTCTGGTAGAAACTTTCGGAGAAACCCAACCATACTAGAAATGCCGTCTGCAACGGCCATTTTAGTTTTCACCGGCAAGAAACAGTTTCCCGCGAAACAAAACAGTTTTTTCTCGCTTTTTCCAGATAGACTTGCAGTTAACTTTACTGCTCCGAGAAGTACCACATTATCTTGATATTCCTCTCATATCCCACAAGGAAAAAGTCAAAACTCTTATCAGTTGTTTAAGCTATTCCATTACAAGTTCCTTTACAGCTTGGCGAGCCAACTTGGCAAGTTTTGTATCAAGGTCCATTATAAATGGCATGATTTCAATGTTTGCTTACACTTTAAATCGATTTTTCACAATTGGAGTGAATGGTGGTTGAACTTTTAACACCAGATCTGATTTATTTTACCCTCAATTTTTTTATACCTAGAAAATAATTTCTTCACAAATGCATTCTGAAATTGTAAAAACAAATACGATGGTGTTTTGAACTTTTAAACAGTATAAATTTTCTCTCGAAAATTTGCTAGAAAATCAGTTAGAAATAGCCATAAAAAAATCACAGTAAATTTGCCCCCAACAAATTCTCTTTCATTAATTTTCTCGGGAAAATTCAGGGCTCCTCTCACAGGGAAAATGGCCCTTGGAAATACACAAAAATAGCAAAATTTGAACCTAGAAATTTCCAGATGTGGAAGAATATAGGGCAAGTGAAGTTAATGAGATTCTTCTAGCATGATAACTACTTATGAGGTATTTTAGTTTTTCTTCTTAACACAATCTTCACTCAGCTAGACCTTTTGCTTCATTGTCCCCTTCCATTCTCCTACCACCTGGCAACTCTGGTATAATGGGATTTTTTTTCCAGCAAACATATTGATGGCTTCTTGTCTAGACCATCAATCTACGCCACAAGACTTCATTTATGGATCTACAAAATTATCACTTCTTTCTTAAAACTAAATTAGTATTTACAATTGTTTTTTTGCAATTTCATGAGCAGAAACATTGCAGGTTTATGATTAATGCATTGTTTATATTGTTCACCTTTAATATGGTGTTTCTCTCTCTCCTCGTTTCTTATATGCGAAACCTCCAAACTTCGTTTCTCGTACCGCTCTAGTTTCCTGTTCCGTTTAATATGGTGTTTTTCTCTCTCCTCGTTTCTTATATGCGAAACCTCCAAACTTCGTTTCTCGTACCGTTCTAGTTTCCTGTTCCGTTTCCCGTTTCTCGTTTCTGGTAACATAGCTTCCAGGCTCCAGCACATATGTATCTAAACAAAATTGGTAAGGTGCCACCAGTTCTCATTTCGGCATTGTTTTAGGATTGTACATAACTGTGGATGGCAGAGCTCAAGTACTTCAGAACTGTCACTTCTCTTCTGGACATGGATATAATCGTGACATTCGATGTGCATGATGATAGCATGCAGCTCTAGGAAGTTCCAACGAATGTCTTTTCTTGTGTTTCTTTATGGATGTGACGCCTTTAATAATGAGAGATGTGAGAGCAGGTGTGCATGGATGACACGTGCAGCTGTAGGCAGTTCCAAGGGATGCTTCTTCTTGTATCTTTTTATGGATGTGGTTTGTGTCTTGATTTTCCTGATGCCTTCCTCAGTCTTCCTTATTTTTGTTTTGATCACAACTAGATTATGCATCTCTGTGTCACTGGACTTTACACTAATATTGACGCTAGATACTCAGTTTTCTTCCTACTTCTGTAACAATGTTTCTTTACCCTCTCTGTTTGTTATGGATGTTTCTTTACCCTCTCTGATTTGCAGAAGGTTAGTTCTTTATACTCTGTTTTTGTTATTTATGCCTAATTACATAGCTAAACTTTGTTGTTAATTATGCCTAATTACATAGCTAAAGTTAGCTGAATCTTATTCTCTGACCATAGAATTTCAGCATTGAGCGTCTTCAGTAGGTTCCTGTTTGTTAAACCAAGACGAAGCTTCCACCTTCTAATTTGGTTTCTTTGTAGAGGATGGGCAACACATTTCAGCTTTGTTAAATTCTATCTTTAGGGAAAATGCCTGCAATTAAGGCCCCGCACCCTTGTAATTTATGACTGTAAAATTGAGTGCATTTTTAAAAGCTTCGGTCTCAAAAATACCCCATCGACATTTTCACATTATCTATGTTTAGAGTTCAAGTATTGTAATTGACAATGGCAAGGTTAGCCAAATTATGGTTTCAAAATCAATTGCGAATTTTTTTGAAATAAGTTGGAAGCGAACTTGTTACCTTTTCAAATTTGATTCTGTCAAGCCCTTGATTTATATGTTAGCCATTCAGTGTATGCAGCCTTTGACGAAAAGATTGAAATCATGCTCTATCTCCATCTTCAACTAGTAGTAGTGACGTTGTAGATGAATCAACGTCTTGTGTACTTTGAAATGCCCTGCTACCTTGGAGCTGTGGGCATTGTGCAGCATTGCTAATCGTCTCTCTTAGGTCTACCATTTCACAATTTTGGTCCCAATATTGACATGAATGTCATGCTACAAATGATGTAGGATATGCACAACCAAATGATTGTGAGCATATGTAATGATTGTGAGCATATGTTGACAGTATATCCTAAGACCGCTACAATTCCTACCTTCAGGATTTGAACAAGATCTAATTTTGCTAAGCCCGAATAGTATTCTCCTATTGTTCTGCTGTAGAATATTGTTGTTCTTCCACCTAGTTAGTCACCTTACAACCTTACAATATGGCTAATGATCGCCTTTAAAGAAACGAGAATCTTTCTAGATGTTCTTTGAGCCACGGAATAGTAGCAGAACCTTAACAAAGCACTTGTTGTCCATATTTTACCAGCTATAAATAATGAGGCAGCAACACCTTATAATACATTTATGCATTTGATAATCGACAAGAGAATGCTCCCTATTTTTTCTATCACCTTGAACATTATAAATAAAAACAAAAAATATCTTAATGATAGTAAGGCTCCCAATTAAGCAATAAGGATCAATTCAATGTGGCAATTTGAATTATGATTATACTGTGCCATGTATTAATTTATACTCCAAATTCGAAAGGACAACTTATTAATTTAACATTTATGATCAAAGTTTGAAAGAGCTATGAGTTGGATGAAAATGCAATCCTGCCGATCTCATTTAGTTATTACCAATCCACTCCAACTCTGTGTGTTTCAAGTTATGTTTTCTTGCTACATAGAAGCCATTTGCAAGCTTAATGATTTCACGAGGAGCGGAGTACCTGGGCTTCATACAGGCCCACATGTAACATTGGAATGCCTCTTATCAATTGGCATGTCCAAGCTCGAATAAATACAAATAGTTTGGAATTTTCTACGAAAAAATGGAGTTGCCTAGATATGTAATCATCATTTCCTTTAATTTCTATCATTGTCTAATTTCTTTCAAACATTAAATACTCTGTTTAAGCTATGGAAGTATTGTTCTTTGCTCAAACCATACTTGCAAATGCATTAATAGAGCATGTAATAGGAGGTGGTGAGTAAATAAAATGAGCTCCTACTTACCCTGAATGCTTAACAATAGGGATTAGTGTGCATTATTGTAAGTTATGCATTATTTGTTATCATTACACGCCTTTTCAAGTTTTATCTAATTGGTTTTAAACACAGTGTACCAGTGGCAACAACCATCTTGTTTAAATGCAAAGTGTCACTCGCAACAGACAACTTGTTTAAATGTAGAGTGCTAGTGGCAATAGTTAGCTAAGGCTTGCCTAAAACATAGATTAGCCTAAAAACATAAATTTCTTAAGACCACATCCCTTTTGTTCGTTTAGCAATTAAAATAACTAAGACAGTTGGCAATTTAAAATAGCTAAGGCAGGGACTTGTTATTGTGCAACCCATCTGGTTTTACTTATAAACAAGGTACTATGTGAATCCATTCAATATCCTCATGTGTGCCTTTGTTCTAAAGCATATATAATTATAATTTCATCACTCATTTAAACGTACATGTTAACACAAAATTATAATGATACATGTCATTGATATACTCAATCAAATAAATTTTCAAATTATTATTTTCAAAATATAGTTTTTGATACAATAATACATTATATTTTTATTTATATATAATATATTTAAATTATTTAATGTTTCTTTATATTATTTTAAACATTTTAATTGCAATAAATATAGAGAAAATTATTATCAAATATTTTGCATTTCAATATATTATAGAAGTTAATGTTAATTGGTTTGTATCAATATCATGAAAGAATGAAATTTTGATTTAGTTTTTAAATTATTTCTCATTACTTCAGGACTTTAGACTTTAGACAATTTAAAAAAAATATTCATTCAACTAAATATCAACAAAAAGGCATAATAATAATATTTATTATTCAAATCTCAAAAATTCTAATCATAATTATATATAATATTTATTAATTAAATATTATAAAATATTTAATTAGCATAAATTAATATTCACACAATATTCATCAAAAACATTACAAATTATCTAATTATTGCAAACCATGAAAAACTAATAGACACATGCAAATGCATAATCAAATGGTCATTCTTATGTTATCCTCCAAGTTGTCCAAATCTTACGATTCAAAAGCCAAATTCTAATTTGCATTTTGTATAATTATAAAAAAATATAAATTTCATATCTAAATATCAATTACTGTATTATTTTAATTAATATAAAAATATTATTTTTAAAAATTTCATTTTTACTAATATAAAACCATTTTTCGTAAAAAAAAAAATGATATCAGAAGAAATAATTTTTCCTTTATGAAAATGATTTACTATAAATTAGGAATTCAAAATTTACAAAATCAAAAGTTAATATATAAACAATAATCTTTCACTCATAACTCTTTTAAATGCTTACAATAAACCAATAATTCAATGGTTAAGGGACTGCCCATATTGAATGAGCAAACAAACACTTGCATTCTTGGAAAGTGTCAAAGCGGAAATTTTCTAACATCCTCGTATATAACTAAGGACCATCCATAACTTGTCCGCATAGATCTATGTGGACCCATGAAAACTTATGCCATTGTGGAAGTTTTTGTTTTTTAATATTTATTAATGATTTTAGCTAGAAATTTTAGGTACATTTCCTCACAAACAAATTTGAGACATTCTCAAAGTTCAACGAATTTAAGGTTATAGAGAAAAAAGTAAAGTGGAAATTATGTCAAATTTTGTAGATCAAATGGAGGAGAAGAGTATGACGGAAAGGAGATCATAATTTTTTTTGGTAGGCAATAGGGAATCCGACCAGATATAAGTCACAATAGAATGGAATGGTTGAATAGGAGAATTAGATACTTTGGAAAGTAGTATGCTAAAGTCTAGAAATTTACCCAATGATTTTTGTGGCAAGGTTGTTGCTTATTCAATTTCAATATTGAACAAATATCCAAAAAATAGTATAGAAGTTAAAGTCCCTTAAGAAGCATGGAGTGACACAAATTCATGTGTTTTTGATTTTATATTTTTTGGCTATATTTCCTATGTACATGTCCCAAAAGAGTTAAGGAGGAAACTTGACAACAAGATTGAAAAATGCATTTTTATTGGGTATAGTGGATAGTCCAAATCCTATAGATTATAAAATCTAGTAATTAAGAAATCTATGGTGAGAAGAGACGTAAAATTCTTGGAGGAAAAATATTAGAGTGATCAAGACAATGAAGCAATGGATAGTATAAATCTATATCTCCTAATAGATGTATAGGCGAAAATTTCTAGACATCAAGTCGCTTCACCAAGATTATGAGGGTTATAGGTGCAAAAACAATAAGTTATTTCTTCTTCTAGTAGAGAGTCAATAGATTCAATGAAATCAAAGAAATATTCCTTCCAATAATGAGTTAATGATTTTAGTAAGAAAGGAAAAGGAGCTTAAGGGAAATATATGAGCAATGAAATGACATGGATCAACGAGCTCATTTTTCCTTATTATCCTATTAGCCTAGTTATTTGAAGAAGAAATAAAATAAGATCATTGGTCACATATCACGAATGAAGAGAGTGAAGCTATTGAAAATAACAAAACATTTGGATCTTGTTGATCTCCCAGTTGATAAAATCATCATTGGTGTCAAGTGGGTGTACAAGACAAATCTAGATTGAAAAGGTGAGGTATAGAAATATAAGGGACTTAGGCTAGTTTCCAAAGGATTTAATCAACAACCAAGTATTGACTATGGTGAAACCTTTACTTTAGTAGCAAGGTTAGATATTATTAGAGATGTGTTAGTAATTTCAACCCATAACAATTGGTCAGTTTACCAAATGAATGTAAATTCAATCTTCTGAATGGAAATTTAGAAGAGCAAGTGTATGTTGATTAACCACCAAGACTTGAAGTAAAATGCCAAGATTAGAAAATGTATAAGTTGAAGAAAGTCTTTTATGGCTTGAAGCAAGCTTCAAGAGCTCGATATAGTCAAATTCACTCATATTTATTCAACAATGGATTTAGCATAAGCAGTAATGAACCTACTCTCTATGCAAATTGGATCAGGGTAAAATCCTTTTATTTTTCATTTATGTTGATGATATGATATATGTTAAATATTTGATGTTAGATGATTTAAAATATGCTATGAAAAGAGAATTTGAGATGACAAAACTTACTCTCATGAAGTACTTTTTAGGAATTGAAGTCAAGTAATCTATTCAAATGATTTTCATATGTGCACAAAAGTGTGACACATATATCTTAAAGAGATTCAAGATGAGCAAATGCAAGCCAGAAGAGACACCTATTGCAGTGGGAACAAAATCGAGCAAGCAATATGATGGGAAAACATTTAATTCAACATTTTATAAGAGGATTGTAGTCAACCTCATGTACCTTACTACAACTACACTTGATGTTATGTATGTAGTTAGCTACATTTCTAGATTTATGGAGTCTCCCAATGATTCTCATTGGAAAGTTGAAATATATATATCGAGGTATAATGTGGCTACAACTAATTATGGATTATGGTACACAAGTTTTAAAGACAAGACACTTATAAAATATATAGGAAGTGACTTTGTCGGTAGTACCGATGATATGAAAAGCACCTTAGGATGTTTTTTTTTTTTTTTTTTTTTTGCTATTTGGGCATAAATTTGATATGGGCTTCTAGGAAATAACCCATTGTCTCAATATCTTCCACACAAGTAGAATATATAGTAGTTATTACAATCCATGCAATATAGATAAAAATACTTTTGAAATACCTTACATATGTGGAGAAGGATCCAACTTCTATTTTTTGTGACAAAAAATCAACAATTGCATTGTCAAAGAACCATATATTTCACAAGAAAAACAACCACATTGAGATTTTCTATCACTTCATTCATGAGCTTGTCAACAATAATGACATATCTCTTCAAGTTTGTGGATCTAAATATCAGCTAGTAGATATCTTCACTAAATCATTAGGAAAAATTGCTTTTGAGTTTTAGAGATAACATTTAATAATTTTCAGTGCTAATGAATGTGACAATTCAAATTAAGGGGTAGTGTTAAAATACAATTGAATCTCTCCTATTGACCAAATTAGTCTGACCGTTAGGTGTGAATCCTAGATTTTTCTAGAAAGTTGTTAGTCCTAGATGTTTCTATAATTTTTTCAATCTATTGCAATATCCTCTATTTAATAGTGAGAAGAGCAAGCCATACCCCACGAGTTTTCAATTATTTTTCATTTTTGTCTCTACATGTGTGTTGAACACATAGCACAAAGAATATCAAAACATCAAGGATGTATTAGAGACATTTTCAACTTCCTACCTTACCTTTTCTAAGTTTCATTTGGAATTTATTTAGATTTATGTTTTGATGCTTCATTATTTTGCCCCAAATGACTGCAAGAGACACCTCACTCGTGTTGGCTTTTCTCTAACACATATTCTCACATAGGTTCTTGCTCTTTCAGGTGGTTTGATACTTAAGCATATTTTTGTTTCTTATATCACAATAGAAATATCACCCAATCCACCTGGGCCACTAACACTTATAATGGATTCGCTCACCTTAAGCCTTTTGTTGCTGAAATTTCCACCAACAAATCTACCCATAGCCACCTAAGCTTAATCAAATAAACATCACGCTAATCAATAATAAACTTTCACCTACAACGCCATCCAAAAACAATGGCCAAACATGTCATGATCACATCATAACATTAATCTACTCAATAAAAAAAAAAATATTCTCTTATCTCCACTTTCTGAAATATACCCTCTCATTTATTATAAATAAATTCTCATGAATTTTCATTTATCTATACCTCATTTAAATAACTAAGTATATTCCTAATCTGTAATATTATATAAAAGTTATGGAGGAATAAACATCACTTTTCTATAAATAGAGAAACCATATTATATTTTATTAATATCAAATAATACTACATGTAAGTAAGAAATCAAATAAACAATATAAACTTTTTAAATCACCAAACAAACACTAAATTTCTTTGATTCACGTAAGTATACAATGGGCATCTCAGAATAGCTAAATAGTTAAGGAATACAAGAAAACTAAGAATTAACATGAAACAAAAGAACGAATTGTGTATGATGATAAGCAAGGACACTATATGTTAAAAAGAATTCTTTTAGTCGAGAGTGCATCTGAATTCTACAAAATTTACTGCAATTAAGTGTTGTTGTTTTTAATTATAATATTTTTTTTGTTATTATTTTATTTCATATAATATCTTACAATATTTTACAATATTTTTATTAATAGGTATAGATTAAAAAATGATATTTAATTCAACAATAGTTACGTATTTTTTTTAAGTAAATTGATTAATTAAAAAGATGGTCATATGAACAAGTGTTAGGAAATAAAATAATTTTTTAGACATATGGTATTGATAAGCTATTGTATTGGTTCATAATATTGTAATTAAAGGTTAAAATATTGTTATATTAATATTTTTAAATGTATGTATTTTTTACTTATATATTAATTCTTTTATAACTATAATAATAAAGTTTATAATTTAGTTATTTTTTAATAATTTTTTTAATCTCAACAATATGAAATTTATCATAAAATACTTCTTTTGATACTTAATATTTATCGATTCCTATCAATATTTATCAACCATTTAATTTATATAATTTCATCAATTCTATATATATAATAATAAACTTCTTATCTTATTAAAAAAACATAATTCGTTCTCTAAAGTCAAAGATCACCTCAACTCTAAGATCACCTCAACTCTATGTAAATGGATAGATACAAAGTTATACACGTCCATTTTACTTCGCTACACGCCAATGCATGGATTTTGGCTTGCCCCTTTCCATGCAACACAAAATATGACACATCCTATTTAATTAATTAAGGCAAATGTATTACTTCCATCTTACTAGAACTTTCAATTGCATACTAATGAAGATTAGCTAAATTAAACATGAAGGTGATAAGCTTTTCAATTTTTTTTTTTTTTTGGGTAAGAACTAAGAAAACCATTTCAAGATTAGCAAAGTTTTGTGGACTTAAACGATTATGAACATAAGTAACGTGACCTGCAACAAGTTCGGCGAAGCCTGTGGTATATCGCGGGTAGAATGCAGGAATTCACTTACTCCAAATATTACTATGGAGATCATGATAATTTATTTATTTTATTATATATATATATTTAATTTTTTAATTAAAACTAGTCACCACTTTATAATATAATAGTTTAATTTTTTTTTACACTTTATTACATCTGAATTTCTCTTTAATTTCTATCCCTTCCAGACAAGGCTTTTATTCATCTTGTAAATCTCTCTACCACAGACTCTAGGTGTCACGCTTCCAGGCCGACGGTAGTCTTTCAACCGCGCTTGGCGAGGTGCGGTACCACTGAATGCTTTCTTTTTATCAATACTTATGTTCGTGGACTACGCCTAACCACTTATCCTACTTAGTTTGTGTTTCGCAACCAAGTAATTATTAATGTTCCTTTATACCAATGAACACCCATACACATTCATTATCAACAACAATTATACAAGAAGAACACAATTGCACAGTATAAAGGGAGGGGCAACTCCCTGAACAATGAGTCTGCCCAAATAATATATTATATAACTTTACAAAGTTCAATGCTTTACAAGTATACTTGGAGACACCAAGTTTCATACTTAGCCAATTTTACATCATCTCACACCTCCGTGTGATAACCAAGATTTCCTTGCCCTAGGCGGATGGGCACGCTCTCACACGAGCTACCTTCTGCACTTCACAACCGAACCTTGTCTTTGTGCACGACGGGCGGGTGACTCCACCAAGTTACCAAGACACCTCCTTCGCACAACCGGCTTCACTTCGTTCATTGTGCACACCTTCTGCGTTTCCCTCTGCACGAGGGGCGAGCACTCACCCGAGCTACCCAAGAACCCTTGCACAACCACCCAACCCCACAACCACACAACTAGGTCGTCCACGTCTTCACCCATGCGCCTTCGCACAACCGGGTGCCCATGCCTTCACCTGTGCATGCCTTGCACAACCGGGTGCCCACGCCTTACCCGTGCACACCTTTTATTTGATCGGCGGGCGCTCCTCACCCAACACCGTTCACCAGATACCTCCGTGCGTTTAACCCGTGCAACCTTGCCCAAGACTTGGGCACATCCGGATACACAGCAAACCTGCACCTTGTATCTTTGAACTGCATCTTATTCTTCTTGATCAAAGGTCAAACTTGCCTTCACTTATGTTCCCCACTCATTTGCTCACCAACTGAGTCGCACTTCATGCTGGGAGCGCGTGTCAAGGACTGCAGGTCCTTACATCTTCCTCCACCTGAAGTCGTTGTCGTCCTCGACAACATTCCATCCTGGTAGCCTTCCACCAAGATAAAGATTTCCATATCTGAATAGTCTTATCCATGATATCAACTCCTCCACATACTGCAAACATCTCTGTAACATATGTAGAATCACATCTCAATCATGTCTCGTCCTCATCGTGTAGTCTTTCATCAGATGCTCCACCATGCTAACACACTACTATCGTATGTCACCATGTCAACTCAACAGCAACATCTCTCTACACACTGGTACCCGTCATGACTCGAACTAGTCGGGTGATCAGTCCAACTATCACGCTCAAATCATAAGAATCCACATCCTTATGTTCCCATCAGTCTTTCCCTGACTTCTACTACATCTCGGACTCATCAAGAATCTGCCCAATTCCCATGTTTAGGTCCATGGAAACTCCATCCCATCTGCAACATGTTCAGCTCATGGCCTTGTTGCATAAGAGTGTACAACCTCTCCACCAGCTCATATATCTCCATGTCACAATATCATTTGCACAACATCCTTTGCTTCGACATTTCTCCATAGAATGTCCATGAATGACACCTTTACACATGCTCCTGCATAAAGTCCCTGCATAACTGTCATGCTCCATATCTCTAACCTAATGTCCATGACTCTAGTTGTCCATGATGTCCAACCCATGTAGACTCCATCCCAACATCTGGTTATCTGCATCCAAGTCTACAATCTATCATAAAGAAGCCTCCTTCCAAGGCCCCTTGCTAAGTTGGTGCAGCCCCTTCCAAACAAGGTCCCCACACCAACCCATCTCCAAGGTTGTCTACAGAGAAAAGAGGGCCAGGAAGTTTCCTCCCTGGCTCTCATCCACCCATGTATCAGATCGATGTTTTGTCCTCAAGTATCTATGCACAGCCTCAATCTCCTCACATGTACACCCAAGCTCTCTAAGCTTGTCCTTTGTCAACTGAAAATCACATATGCCCATAGCATACCTGCAAAAATCCACTATACCAGTCAGATCTCTACCTTCATAATCTTCTCCAACCGCTGCCTCTGAAGTAGTACTCGGACTCCCTTCTTTTGCAACTCCATTGTGAAGATCATCAGTAGAAGATGTCTCTGTCAAGTGCTCCAAGGTTCATGAGATTGCCCTCTCACTTACTTCATTCTTCCTCGCTCTTGCAATGAAGTCAATAAACTTTCCTTCCTTCGTTGTTTGAGTCATACTCCCAAGTCCTCTTTGCTCCACATCCTCATGCTTCACATTCAGATCTTTGAGATACAAATTCATAGAATTCATCATCGGTCTATACCCAAAGCAACTCCTTCTATTCATCGGATCCATCATGGTTCTTCTTTCCCCAAACCTCATGAAATCTTGCCCCAGCACCATAGAATGATCATCCATGTCCATGATCCTCAAGTCCAACTTTCCCCACTCGTTTTCTCACCAATCGAGTCGCACTTCATGCTGGGAGCACATGTCAAGGATTGCAGGTCCTTACACTAGGAATTTTCAACTGTAATGTAAATATGTTAAAAGAAATAATTCCCTTTGTTGATGACATAATTTTTGCAAAAAAATATAACAATGATATTCTTGTTATCACTGGTCATAGTGTGGCATGGGATCTCCAACGATCTTAGAAAAAGAATGAATGGAAAAAAATCCCACGACAATTAAAAAGCACAAATTAGATTTCCATATTTTCAACATGCCACTTGGAAATTAATCACAATATTATAAAAAAAATTGGAAAAAATCATTGAAAATTTGGAAAATATAAAACAAGGACATGGGTTAAAAATGAGATAAATGGTTTGGGATTTAAGAATAAAATATTATTATTTATTTTATTTCCTATTGAGTCTCTAATTTATTATTATTATTTTTTTTTTTTATCTAATCATACTTCTCTACATTTTTTTTCTTCTTCATCTATAATTAATTATGTATTTTTATTATGTAAAGTTTTACATATAAATTAGATATTTACATTTTTTTTAGATTTTGGACTTTTATCATATGCACATTTATACACTATTAATATGAGGATCAAAAATAGGTCTTATATTTTCATCCATCTAAAGAATGCACCTTCCTTGATGCACAACACCAAGCATTAGAGAACTTTAACACCATGCATTAGAGAACTTTTGAAGTTTAAATGGGCTCCTAAGAAAAATGTACAACCAAAATAAATTTTATAAGAATCAATAGTATTCAAGATGGTGATGTCAACCATGGGGATGATTCACAATTTTTAGGGTATAAAAGTAAAAAAGTTAAAAAATAATAAAATAATAAAACTACTTTTTCAACTTGTATTTTCAACTTATCTCCCTAAAGTTTTACTCAAATTTCAAACGGGAGTACTCGTTGGATTAAAAAATTAAATTCTCATGCAAAGAGTACCCATGTTGCATACTTTCGATGGACCCTGCTACACAAAAACTGAGAAATACATGAAAAGACGTGATTGCAATCACGTTTTTTGTTTTTCATGTATTTCTCATTTTTCGTGTAGAATGGTCCATTGAAAGTATGCAACATGAGTACTTGATGGATGAAGAATCAAATTATGCATCCAACGAGTGTCCCCGCTCAAAATTTGAGTAAACCCATAGGGAGATAAGTTGAAAATACAAGTTGAAAAAGTAGTTTTTTCTTTTTTCCCTCTAAAATTTAATGATGTAATCTAATCTTATTTTAATATTTCCATTATTATTTTATAATTTTTTGAGAAGGCCCACTTTAGACCTCAAAAATCCCCTAATGCATATATCCAATTTACATCAAAATCTTGTTATATCAAAATCTCAAAAGAAATCCATGTATTCCTCCTACATCACATCCTCCATTTCCCATTTCACTTTTTTAGGGATATGTTAGGTCCACTAGATATTTTCTTTCCCTATGGTTATGTTCAGAGGTTGGTTTCCTTCATATCTAGTATATACATTGATCATACTTGAAAGTCTCCTTTAGGTTCCACCTAAATCAAATTCAAAGCAATTACATGGTTATGATCATACAAACTCTTTCTCAATAATGACACATGAAATACATTATGTACTTTCATGGAACCAAGCAATGCAAGCATTTATGCAATGGATCTTTCCTATCAAATAACCAAAAAATCTCATTGTTAGCTTGGTGTAGCTTCCCAACTTGAAAGAACTCTTCCTTGGCTTTAGTTTCAAGAATACATGCTCCCCAATTTTAAATTATTATTGTATCATACCGTTATCCACATAACTCCTTTTCATGTCATGTGCTTCCTTTAAATTATGTTTAATATTAACCATTTTCTCTTCCATTTCCTTGAACAACTATAACCCAAGTACCACTTTATCAACTAGATGTCCTAAATCACTAAATTACTACATTTTTTCATATAAAGCCTCAAATGGACTCATTTTTAACGAAATCATTATTGTAAGCAAATTCAATTAAATGAAACTAGTATTCCCACTTGATGGATTATCCACTGCATACTTTCCCACCATGTCTTCAATCACATGATTGACTCTCTCCACTTAACTTTCTATTTGTGGATGATAGATTATATTAGAACTCAATTTTTTTCCAAATCATTTGAACAATCCCTTCCAAAGTTTGAAGTAAACTTTGGATCTATGTTTTACGCAATCACCTTAGGAAATATATGCAACCTGAAAATCGCTTTCAAATAATTTTTTGCAATATTAGTTTTCCTATTATACAATTCAATTGAAATAATGTCAGCTCATTTTGTCAATTTATCCACTACTATTATTGAATCATGTTTCCTTGATGTCTAGGGCAACTTAGTAAAAAAAAAAATATTCTCATTTCCACTCTAGAATTAACAACTGCTATATAAAAACTTCTAAATGTTTATACTTAGCCTTTAGTCTTTGGCATTCCATACACCTAGATATATAATCCGGCACATTTTTTTTCATTATTGAACAAAAATATTGGCTTATTACTTCTACAATTATATTCTAATAACAAGTATGTCCAACATAAGGAACATTATGCATTTATTTTAATATTAGCTTCTTTATTTCATAGGAATTAGGAACATACTCTTTGTTTTCATGTTTTAGTATCACATATTCCGGTTTATACTCTTTAATTTCCCATTGTACATTTTCGTATCGTAATTCTTCTTTTATTTGTAGGTAATGTCAATATGAAACAACTTCTAAAATTTTGTTCTTTAAAACATATTTGCACATGATAATGGTTATAACATGCATTACATGTACTCTTATGCTCAATGCATCAACAACCAGGTTCTTTTTTACTTTGATATGTTTATTATCAAATTTAATTCACTTGATCTTTCTAGCCATTTTGTTTACCTAAAATTTAAAGTTTATTGTTTGAACAAACATTTTGGATCATTGTGGTTTGTTTTTAATTCAAATTTTCTTTCCATTAAGTAATGCCTCAACTTTTTCAACAAATGAACTATGGTTTCAAGATTAAATCCATGTGGCATGATTCCTCTCATGCTCCTTAAGGATTTTTAACTCATAACAAATCACATATCCATTAAGAGTAAGAACTCTGCCAAGTACCTCTTTGCATGTATTTATACACACTCCAAAATCTTCATTTGAATCAACAACCATCAAAATGGGTACACATGTAAGCAATTCCTTCCATGGTTGGAAGCTTTATGATATAAATGACCTCACCTTTGTGATATTCTTAGGTGTTGGTCATCCTCTAGTAGCTTCAATATTCTTTGGATCTACAGTAGTTTCTTCCTTTAAAATTGTGTCCAAAATAATGGATTTGCCTTTAATAAAATTAGCACTTTGTCAACTTAGCATACAATCGATGCTCCCTTAACACATGTAGTACCAACTTCAAATGATAATCATGATCTTTTTCTAGCTTGGAATAAATAAAAATGTCATCTAAGGATATAATGATAAGATTATCTAAGTAATTTCTAAATATACCATTCATTAAACACATAAAAGAAGCTAGTGTATTTTTTAGTCCAAATGGCACAACTACAAACTCATAACGTCCATACCTAGTTCTAATTGTAGCATTACTAATATATTCATCCTTTATCCTTACTTGATTGCGATCCAGCCTAAATATATCTTTGAAATTATATTTTCTCCTCTTATCGTATTAAATAAAGCATCAATTCTAGGTAGAAGATATTTATTCCTCACAGTGACCTTGTTTACTTATCTAAATTCAATACAAAAAATAAAATTTCCATCTTTCTTATTCACAATTAAGAGTATCAATGTTCTCGAGGATGAAACACTTAGGCATATGTGCCTCTTCCTTATCAAAATTTCTAACTACATTTATATCTCCCTCAATTATAGTCTACTAATTATTTATGGAGTATTTGATACTAGTGGGGTTATCTATATCTATTTTTGGTGGTAATCCTTGTGCCAACATTAGAGATTCCTCAACACTTGGCCTTGTGTACTTAGCTAGCTCTTCTGCATGAGTTTCATACAATTGGCATCCTTTCTTGAAGCATATGAGAAAACCCATCTAATGAAGGTGTTTGAAAAAATTGGTTACATAAAACACCAAGGTTTAAGATCCTTCTGAAATTCCATTAAGGGACCCAAAGAAAAGAGAGTTTGATACCAAAAATATTTTTACCAGTGTCCACCTACCCTTTATCCAAGGAAATACTAACAAACTTGTTTGCATTTATAGAAATAAAAAAATTTCAACTACATTCAAACCTTTAAAACTATATTGTACTCACTTTGATTTTTCCAAAGACCCCATTGACCCCTCAAACATGAAAGGTGTTTACTCGATCCCATGTTCATGTGGGAAACCATATGTGGATGAAACTAGTTATTACATAAAACTTAAAATTTAGGAGCACTCTCTAGACATCAATAATAATCATTCTCATTCTTCATCCCTAGTGAAACACCTTGAGAAAACAAAGCACCACATATGTATTGAAGATTCCAGTACCTTACTACAATTGGTCACTACCACCATAGAAAATTCAAGGAAGCAATTAAAATTGAGAAGCAAGCTAACAATATCAATAGGGATAATGGTTGGAAAATCAACAGTATTTGGATTCCTACTCTGACTTCTAGGTATATTTCTTCTTAATTCTTCTATAATTTCCTTCTTCGTTATAACCCTTATACCTTGTTTCCCTAGAATATTTTTCCTCTAATATCTTTTTGCCCTTCCCTTTATTAGTAATCATTTATATGGTTAATAATTGATAACATTTATCATATTATTAACTTATCAATATTATTAAATCATTAATACTATTAATATTACTATTTTTTATTAGAATTTATTATTATTAATAATTATAACGCTAACAATTCACCCTATTTAGCTTATGATACCCCTTATTAATACATTTATTAACATTAATAACATTAATAATATACCCTTTTTATTCCCCGTATGCCCCTTTTAGTCCTTGGGGGGGGCGGGGGGGGGGGGGGGGTTGTGGGGAACTCATTTGGTTAATCTGAGAATTGTGAACTCGTTGAAACTCAAAAGACCCAAGTTCAAATTCCCCTTGTTGTGACCTAGGATATAGGGAGGAGGACATATTGTAGCCCCCTAGAGGTTTACTGGTAGTTACAAGTCAAGCGGCCTGTTAGGTTCCTTTGGGTTCCAATAATAATGATAATATACCCCTTTTACCTAATTAATTATGAATAGTTATGAATACAGCTTGAGTGGGCCCAATGGGTAAGAGCATGTGTTTCCTCCTAAGAGGTCACAGGTTCAAAACCAGAGTGGGATAGAGTATGTATGCCTTCATAGACTTAGCAGTCAAATCACTTTGCAGAGGTGGGTCCCTTATCCCACAAACAAGGGGTTCTCATACACCAATTTGGTGTTTGTTTTGGCCGTGACCTTGAAATTGGATAATAATAATAATAATTTTAACTATTATCAATTTTATTAATTCCCTTTCTTCATTTATTGATTAATGTTGCTGCTCAAAGATTGATTTTTTGCTTATTTTTCCTCCCTTCCCCTTCTTATTTTGATTAACATTCATTTTTATTAATATTAAAAATTAATCCCCTTATTTTGTAGATAAAGGTTTACATGGTTATATTTTATTAGACAAATAAAATAAATTAAAATTCGTTTCCTTCTGTTGGTTCCTTTGACTTTAAGGTTCTTCCTCTATGTATTCTTTTAGCTTGATCAATTTTGTCACCATTCATCTATCTTGAAAATGAATCACAACTGTTGGTTTGAAATGTCGACACAAAAATTATAAATGTGATGGATCCATAAGAGAAATCTCAACACAACTCAAATCATAGAAGCTTCAATTCTAAAATGTCTCTTTAGTTTTACAGATGAAATCTCCCTAATGTAAATGGGTCTTGGAATTGCTTCCATTGTCATTTATTTTCCGTTTTCATAAAAATAAAAATAAAAGTCTTATTATGGAAATCTTAAATATCATGATTCATATCCAATCAATCCATTCCAATGAGGACATCATAAGATCTAAGTGCTATGGTGTTCAAATATACAATAGTGTTGAGACCATTCATAACTATTGGATAACCTTTAACAATTTCATTAATCTTCCTTTTAGTCGTGATAGCTAGTTAAACCATCCACGGTTTCTCATGCTTATATCTATCCAAATGAAAGCTTTCAAATAAATTAGGCACAATGTAAGTCTGACTTGCTTCAGAATCAATTAAAATGGAAATATGATGATTTTCAATGCACACCTCAATAATGTTTGACTAATGGCCTACCTATAAATTCTAAAAGGTTTCATATATTCTTGAGAAATGTCTACTCACATCTTTCACAATAATTTCCTCCTATACATTGTGCATAGTCAACATTTTGTCTCCTTTATGAGGGAAATATATATACAAGTAATCTTATTCACATCCCCAATATTTAGTTGGTTGTTTCCTTGTCTTTTTTCCCAAAGATTTTGTTTCCTTGAATGCACTCTAAGCCAACTAGCCTTATTGATTTGTAAATGAACCACTCCTAAAGAAAGGAGGTTTGTATGCCTTCATCCTCTAATCCAAAATTACCATCTTCTTACATTTCCAAGGCTTTTGGAAAGTTTTTGCATCTTTGTTCTGATCATATATGTATTTTTCCTCCTAATGGTTTGTTTTAAAGTCTTAGTATCATCAAATTGTATTTTGTCTTTGTAAAATGATCATAGTCCACTTAGAAACCTTCGTATCTTCACCTTTGTCCCTTAATTTAACCCACATAAGTCAACATATCTAAAAAATTCTTCTCATATTCCTCCATGGTCATATTCCCCAATTTGAGTTTAAAAAACTACATCTTCTTGCCATAATAATGCTCTAAAAGGTATTTTTGCTAGAAATATTCCTAGAACTATTTCCAAGAAATTATCTTCTCATCGATTTGCTTAACTTTCTTTGGCTAATCCCTCCACATAGAATTATTTTTTTATAAATGATAGATGGTTATTATTGCTTATAAAATGGATGAGTAGCTATTCAATTGAATATAACTGTTTATCCTTCACAATAAATATTTTGAATCCTCTTCCCTAATATTTTTATCATTAAAAGTTGGTTGTACAATATTCCTAAGCTCTCCTTACACACTATCCTATTCATGTCTTCTTTGGTGCCTAATTGGGGATGCTTTGAAGATTCTCTTATGTTCTTCATATGGATGTGCCTCTAAATTTTGGTAACACCTCTTAGGTTCATAGATCCACTATAGCTATCCCTCCTTGCATGAGACCTACATGCTTCTTCATTTCTTGAACCTAATCCATTATAATTTTGCAAATGATTTAAACTTTATAGAATCTAAGTGTTTACATGATTTTTTCCTCCTAGTCTTTTAACAACCTTTCATTACCATCTCTATAACTATCTGCACCCTACAAACTATGATGGTTATATGTTGTCTCTATGTCAATTAGACTCAGTTCCTTCATTTCCTACACTTATATTCAAGCATCTAACTTCTTATTTATTATTACTATGTCTTTATGCATATTCCATATCAACTCTTCAATTCTAACCTTTACTTATTCTTGTCATAGTTCTAGTTCTACACAAAGTGGGCATACAAATAAAACTATTAGAAACACTTCAATTTCTAGGTTCATGGAATTTCTTTTTAAATTCTATAATTATGTACATTGTTAAACTTTCATCAATTAAGGTTATAGGTCCTTTTTCCATATTCATTCTTGAAGAACCCTAAAGCACATATCAAAATTATAATCCTTCATGTTTGTTCTCTTCTAAATCAACTTTCCAATTACTACACTCCAAGCCCAATTTGTATTACGAGATGAAAGTTATGGCTCTTTGAAATCAATTTCCCCCCCTTTGCTACACTTTTCACACTAGTACAATCAAGCTTAAAGGCCATTTGATGCTCCTACCACGTTATGCAACAATACAAAATTGTCAACTTTGTCCCTTTTGCACTTTTTATAGACTTTGAATTTCTAGCTGAAATTTAGTAAGACAAAGTTTGTTGGATTGATAAGGATATCAAATTTCAAGTAAGAATTTTTTCTAGTTTGGTGATCTAGGGTCTCTTTTCCTCCATAGACGATTCCAAAAATCCCCAAAAAGTCTCTCAAAATAGCATAATTTGGCTTATTTTTACATATCCACTCCAAACTCTTTGGAATTTGATCAAAAGCTCCATGGGATTATTTATGCCTAGTCCCATTCCTTACATCTCAATTTTCTTTAGCAACATGGTCTTTGTCACTTAGCACCACCCTGTTCTCTAAAAGAAAATAATCTACATTTTCTAGAGTTGTGGAGTGGAATTATCTAATGACATTCACTAACACTTTTATAGTCCTCCTTTCTTGGGACTTACCTATAAATTTCATTTGATTATGAGTTAATTTTCTCTTGCTATGGCTGAAATGTGAATTTGGCTCCAAGCTTTTATTTTATTAAACACTATCTTTCTAAGTGGAATCCTTACTAACATGGTGTGGCGCATGCATGCTGATATGGTGGTTGGGTCCTATATGTCATCTCCCACTTCTACCATGCCATTTTCCTTGATCCCTAACCTACCATGTAAGTCTTGCATGGACCCTATTTTCCTTTTCTCTATATTTTTTACTCTATCAAATTCAGGTCACACCAACACTATTTTTTCATTACCTACCACCTAGCGCGATCTTATCCACTAATGAGATGGGGTGAGAATGAATAGTTAAGATTTAATTTCATAAATAAAAGTGATTAGAGGCTAATGGATTTCTTGCACTCTAAACTAGTCAATGACTATTATTGGATCTAATTTGATGGGCCAAATTGATTTTGGAACTAAAAGTGATAAAAGATTAGCAAATATCCTCCAATCCAAAAGATCTAACATAAAGCATTAATCATGATCCAATGGCCTAGATTCACTTCAAAGGTTAAAATGCTTGGTGATTAACAAATATCATCCACTATAAAATATTGATGGTTCTCATTAGCTGTGATTTGACAGTTTAGATCCAATTCAAAGTGTCATAAGCTTGATCGATATTAGATTACTTCCATTTTGAAATATCCAATAGGATATGCATGATAAGTGAACAATCAAGATTTATTCTAGGGCGACAATGCAACTAAGTTTAACTTCTATTCAAACATATGAAGTATTCCCATTAAATGTTGGTCACTATAGCTCAAGCCATTCACACATTCAGCCACAAGTGATGACAGCATAAAACTCTACAACTTAGCATTGATAAAAGGGTTTTCAAGACTCTATAAGAAGAGAAAGAAATTTCTCCACTCTTTGTAGTGTAGAATATTAATCATGACATCGTTCATGATTGTTCATGCGATGACAAACTTTGTTCATGTATCGGCGAAGAACTATTTGTTGGTGTTGTAGGTATGAGAAAAATTAATATCGACAGGGTTATTGACGAAGTCACTGTTGAACCTATGACTCATGCATGTATAAGTAACAATGATTGTGAATGAAATAATCAAGCTCTCCTTGTTCAATCTTCTTTTCTGTTAATGCTTTTCCAGATCTCAACATAGGTGGAATCAATTTATAAGCATGCAGAGAGAATCACTAATAAACTCAGAAAGTAAGCTCACTAATCACTTGAGAAAGTTCCCACACCATAAAGTGTAGACATACATGTTCCCTTTCATAAAGCACTTGTTAGCATTTTTTAGCACGTAGTCCTTTAATATTTCAGACCTAGCAGGACTATCGTTGTCTACAGTCCTTGTTAAATATCAAGTTGCTCGCATCTTATATTATTTTTCAATTTATAATCCATGGGCTATCAAAATCATTATAACTTGTTTCACTCACCTAGAAAGCTATAAATTGCACTACTGCATGTTACATGGAGTGGAATATATTATAAAGACATATGACTACCCTTGAAAGCCAAATATTATAAAGTAAAAGCTTTTACCCTGGATCTAGAATAAGAGGATAATAAGATATGATAATAAAATATAAAAAAATGAAATGGAGGATGCATATGGCTTTATATGGTATAAGAAATGCACCTCTTAAATCTAGTTGTTATGTATTATAAAGATATTTAATGGAACATTTTTATTTCATGAATTTTAGATTAAAAAATTAAAGGAAATAATTTGTTTTTTTCTATTAGATTCCATATAAATTATAATATATATTAATTATTTATATAATTTTTTTTATTCTAATTTCTATTGTTAATTTTTGTGAAAATTTTATGTTTATTACTATTTTTTTTCTACTTTTGTTTACTTCTTTCTAAGCCTGTGAAAAATTAATTGTTATATTTCTAACTTCAAAATAAGGCTAAACAAAACTAATCTTGACATTTCCTAAGTTTTAACTTCAAAACATTAAGAAAAAAGAATGCTAAGACTACTATAACATTAGTTCTAGCATTTCACATCAGGTTTCCTATACGATATTAGACATTAAACATTAGACATAATCATCACTATCTTATTTGACACATAATAACTAAAATACTTTTACATCTCTTCACAAATAACCAATGCACATATCCAATCACTTATTGGTCTTGGATATGTTGTTGTCACATAACCTCTTTGAGATCTGTGGAGCTATTTTGTTTCTATGAGCGAGAGCAGAATAAATGAAGCTTCATTTGGAGTAGCACATGTACGTTGATTCTTTGGCAATGCAATAAATTCTTTGTTGGTGGTCTCTAAAGGGATGAATTTGAGGCTCATTGAAGTCCTAGTGCGGAGAAAGTTTCATTGACCCTCCAATTCTAGTGTTCATTAACATCTTGTTCCTTATTAATGATGTTTAAGAAATGGCTAATTTTCTCTATCATGTTTCCTTCTACTCATTGTCACTAAAAACCATATAAATGATGAAACCGTGCAAGCAAAAAATGTATGAAGTGCAATTTTCATGTTAAAAGCAGGAAAAACAAATACTTCACTATGGCCTAGATCTATACACTTATGGCTTAAATTGTGGAAATGGCATGGGAATTCAAACATTGTATCTTACAAGTTGTCTACTTTTTCCTCCAATAAACTCCACTAAAGGAAAAAATATTTGGAGTTATTTCTTTGTAGTGGTTGCTAACATATACAAACCACCTAATTTGTAGTCTCAATTTTGACCTCTATGTACTTGGGATTGAAGGAAAACTAACACCTAATACATAGAAAGATGAATAAATGTTTAAGTTACTCCACATTTATTCCAAATAGGAAAATATGTCCTTGGAGAAAATCCTTAATGGATTGAAAGAAAATCAAAAGTGACAACTTTCAAAGTAATATGTGTGATTTTATTTTGTAGGGCAACCTTGTTCCCTATCAATGATTTCATGAACTAACCCCTTTGTTTGTCTTACTTCCTATGCAAAACCATACACTATCAATGATATTCATGTAAATAATGAAGCCATGCAAGCATTAAATATCTGAAATGTAGTTTGCATGTTAAAAATATGAAAATAAAATTCTTCACCATGGCTTGGGAGCTTTTCATTAATGGATTAATTATGGAAATGGCATTGGCATTCAAAGGTTGTCTTTCAAGCTAGCCATTTGTTCTATTGTAACATTCTACTAGATGAGAAAAGCTTTGGAGCTTTTGCTCTTCATGAACGAGCTTTCAAAATTGACTCACCAAAATCCTATAGAAACAACCACTAGTGGTTCCACTATTTTTCCTTATCTCTAACCAAATACCCACCCCCTCCTACTATCTCTCTTTCTCTATATTAGAACCATGATAGGTCATCTAGTTTGTTCCAAACATGATTAGTTTATAAATGAAAAATGTAGTTGCACACCTGTGGTAATTAGGTATCTTTTGTAATATATTCAACTATTCCTGGGACACCATGGTAATTAAGTCAAAAACAATCCACTTAGTTACATTGGTTGTCAGACATTTCATGTTGAAAGGTGAATTTAATACAATTGTCATCATATTTGGAAGTCTGTGTAAGAGACTCTTAATGGAAACAACAAAATCTCTTTAAAAGTGCTAATTTTGAGTTCCTTAGATGTTTTGAAACTCTCAACAACCTCAAAGAATCTAATTGTTGAAAACATGTGAGCCCAATTTAAAGCTCACCAAGTTTCAAACATATAAGATCATCATTGTTAAATCTATTTAATATGTGTTGCAAAGGCAGAGGAGCTTAAACACAAATTCACACACAAAACACACAAGTTGTGGATATTTTATTGATCACACAAAATTTGATAATTACAATGAACCCGATGAAGGGTATTTAACAATTTCCAACTAGCATCTTACCTAAAATATCTTGACATGCAACCACACACTTAATTTGACTATGGCTTAACTCGACTTGAATCGACTCTTCAACACTCTAAATTCAGTTAGCTAACTCTCTAATTTTAGCCAACTCCTCATGCAGGAGTAATTAGCTTATTTTAACAGTCCCTCTTAACTACGATCGCTAAACTAAAACTAACTCATAACAACTCAAACATGCATGTTGTTCTATGTCTCAGCTAGGATTACAACACCCAAGTTTCTTCTATGAAACTCAAACACCTATTTTTCTAATGACTTGGTAAATACATCAGCCAGTTGATCACTAGATTTACAAAACTTCAAGTGAACTTCTCCATTGCTCACAAGTTCTCTAATAAAGTGATATCTAGTATCAATATGTTTTCTATTTTGATGAAACACACTATTCTTGGATAGTGCAATCATTGAGGTGTTGTCAAGATATATTGTTGTCGATCCTTGTTGTTTCTGCTTTAGTGAATCAAATACTCTTCTTAACTAGACTACTTGACATGTTACTGATGTTGTTGTTATATATTCTACTTCTGCTAACGAAAGTGTCACAATGGGTTGCTTCTTAGATGCCCATGAAATCACACCTGAACCAAGATGGAAGAAAACACTAGAAGTTCTCTTCCTATCATCCAAATTGCTTGCAAAATCACTATCTATGTATCCAATCAAATCCTTCTTTTATATGCTTGCATACATGATGCCACAATCTCTAGTTCCTCCTATGTATCTTAGAATTCTTTTTCCTGCACTCCAATGTGTGTCCTTTGGAGTCTCCATAAATCTGGAAATCAAACTCACTCCTTGCATGATATCCCTTCTTGTAGATGTGAGATAAATGAGGCTTCCAACCAATCTTTTGAATAGAGTTGGATTGACATCTGATCCTTCATCATCCTTGCTTAAATTTGTACTTGTTGCAACTGGTGTAGGGATAGGTTTGAAATTTTCCATCCTGAATTTTTTCAACAAATCTTTGGCATATTTATTTTGACAAATAAAAATTCATTTTCCAGATTGCTCAACTTCTATGCCAAGAAAATAATTCATAAGACCAAGATCTGACATCTCAAATTATTTCATCATGGTTGCTTAAAATTCATTTAAATCAAAATCACCTGTAAAAATCATGTCATCAACATATAAGCAAACAATCAAAATTTGTGCATGCTCACTTACCTTCGTGTACAAGGTAGGTTCAATGTTGCTTCTGCAAAATCCATTCTTAATCATGTAGTTGTCGATTTTGCTATACCAAGCTCTAGGAGCTTTCTTCAGTCCATAGAGCGCTTTCTTCATAAATTTCTTCTTCTAGAATTCCATTCAAGAAGGCTGATTTGACATCCATTTGATATACTTTCCACTTGTTTTGAGTTGTTGTGGCTAAAACTGCTCTTACAATATCCAATCTAGCTACCAGAGCAAACCTTTCTCCAAAATCTATTCCCGGTTGTTGCGAGAATCCTTTTGCTACAAGTCGTGCTTTAAATTTGTCAATTTCACCTTTCTCATTCAACTTTATTGTTAGGTCCCTATACTACAAGTGTAACCCCTTATTGTTATTAGTACAACCCCCTTATTATATTGTTATTCCCTTGTAGTCCCCATATTGTTATTATTATGCCCCATAGAAGCCCATTATTGTTATTATTGTGCCATTACATTATTATTGTTATGTCGGCTCTAATTATATTATGACCCCTTAGACTCCTATATACAGAAAGGAGGTTTTGTCATTATATCATACAAGAATTGTTCATTTGTGTAATGTAAAGGAGGTTTCCCCCTCGAAGAGGCTGAATTCTAAGGCGTTTATCTCTCTTTTCTATCTTTTTGTGAGCTAGTTTCACAACATTTGGTATCAGAGCTTTGGATTCTGGGGTTTCACTGCTCCAAATAGATCATTGTGGAATTTTCGCTATAACTTTTTTCTGTGGTGTTTCAAAAGTGAAAAAAAACCCATTTGAGACAATATCGTGTTGAACGTCAGGACTAAATTTCAAATCTTTTCTCACTATATTTTTAGATATATGATTTGAGACATGTAGGGTTTCTGCAGGATCCCAAATTAAATCCTAAATAGGTAACCTTGGGTAAATCATCGTAACTTTCCCTCTGAACATTGGATTGAAATTTCATAAGAAGTTATAGAAATAGGGCGGACTATAGTTTCCTATGTATAGTTTTCAGATCCGAAATCGATCAGACTGGTGGCATTGAAAAGAGGATGCAGAGGCATATTATAGGTCACAATTTCAAAACTGGAGGATTCAAAATTATAGAGTTATAGTCGTTTCAAGATCGAGCTCCTAAAATCAAGAAAAGGTGATATGAGGAAGTTTGATGGTGGATCCGGTAAATTGGATACTACAAATAGAGAACTGTTTTGATCTACATGGTGTACCACTGATACAAAAGGTACATATTGCATCTAATTATTTGAATCGAATCAATTTTTATGGTATAAAGGGCTTTGCTCTCGTAAACCACTTGTCACGCGATCAATTTTCATGGAGGAAATAATAGCACATTATGAGGATACCAAGAGAAACACCTTCTTTAACCAATTGATAAATCTCAAACAAAAGTGTTCAATCACAGAGCACATTGAGGACTTTCAAAAATTGAATACAAGGGTATGATATTCCAGAGAAGCAAAGGATTGATGTCTTCATAGGTACTTTAAAGGATAATATTCAAC
The DNA here is from genome assembly GCA_000404065.3 of Pinus taeda. Lineage (NCBI taxonomy): Eukaryota > Viridiplantae > Streptophyta > Pinopsida > Pinales > Pinaceae > Pinus > Pinus taeda. The sequence goes on from APFE030570996.1 coordinate 69,592, forward strand.
ATGAGGTTCGTCTTTGGGAACCTGATTCATTGGAGAAGGCATTCAGGTGGGCAAGAAAAATTGAAAGCAAAATTATGGAAACAAGGAATCCCAACACTCATGACTATAATTATGGAAGTGTTTCTTCTTCTAGCCTTCCACAACCTACAAGGTTTACACCACAAAAATTGGAAGAAAAAAGAGAAAAAGGGCTTTGTTACAATTGTGATAGAAAATGCACTGAAGGTCATAAGTGTGCTGAGAAGAAATTATTTTACATAGAGTATGAAGACGAGTAAGAAAAGGATAAAGAAAAATCACAATAATAATAATAACAAGAAATGGGGACTACAAGGGAATAACAATATAATAAGGGGGTTGCACTAATAATAATAATATTGTTATTATTGTGCCAAGACCCAACCCTAGAGAAAGAAGAAATGAATCTGAACATATCTTATAAAGCATTGGCAAGAATTACCACTCAAACTCTCAAGATAGAAGGACATATCAAGAAGAAAAAGGTTCAAGAAGTGAAAGATCACATCGA